>CAHIKZ030001462.1:477500-497506 GCA_903632075.3 Acanthosepion pharaonis | reverse complement strand
CACTATTTAGACAATTTTGTTGTTACACGATTTAGACAATTTTGTTGTTACACGATTTAGACAATTTTGCTGTTACACTATTTAGACAATTTAGTTGTTACACGATTTAGACAATTTTGCTGTTACACTATTTAGACAATTTTGTTGTTACACGATTTAGACAATTTTGTTGTTGGAATTTTGTTTGTTTAGTTAACACGATTTAGACAATTTTGTTTTTAAACTATTTAGACAATTTGTTGTTTTTTAGACAATTTTGTTGTTACATTTAGACAATTTTGTTGTTAAACTATTTTGACAATTTTGCTTTTACACTATTTAGACAATTTTGTTGTTACTCGATTTAGTTGTTACACGATTTAGACAATTTTGCTGTTACACTATTTAGACAATTTTGTTGTTACACGATTTAGACAATTTTGCTGTTACACTATTTAGACAATTTTGTTGTTACACGATTTAGACAATTTTGCTGTTACACTATTTAGACAATTTTGCTGTTACAGCCGTTAGGTCTACCTATTCTAGTCATATAAAAAATGTTTTCCGATTTAACTTATTTTGGGAGTTTATTCTAGTTCTTCTTTCTGCTTTATTAAGGTGTCTATATATCGTGGATATACTAATGTCTGTAGTGGATGAAGGAACGTCGACAATACCAAGATATTTGCTTTCTCTCTTTACAAGCACGCCATTAATTCACTCACCGACGGGTTTTTCACGTCTCCATTCTTCTGCGGCACCCCAATATCCCGTGCCAAACAAAGCCATGAGGACTACCCAAGATCCTTATAAGCCTTTTTGACAATTTCTTGCCTCCAGATAAGAAGTTTTCTCGTCTGGAATAATTTAATGAATCAAATTGCAAGCCGCCATTCTTCGAATGTAAAAGCGCGGGAAAGAGTCACGGAAAACGGAAGTTACTAAGATGGCGGAAAAATTTAATTGTACTCTTCGAAAAAAAAAAAGAGATAAAAAAAAGGTCGCTTTTCAACAGACGTGACATTCGATAGGGGAAAAGTTATGTGCGTCATTGAGTGCTTGTGGCTTCTGTCGTCATCGGTGGGTGATTTGTAAGAGTAAGCAAGTTTATGTAAATCGTAGTTTAAGTGGTCCACGTGAAGTCTGGAGAGACATCGTGAAGAGGTCTGGAGAGGCATAGAGAAAGAGAGCGAGTGGCGTGCGAGAGGCGGACACAAAAGGAATGGAAATGAAAAGAATTTGCCATTCATCACCTGATGCCACATGGAATCTAGAACCTACTGTGCATTGATCTAGCAAGACAATTATAGGGAACGATGCTTCCTAAATACAAATATAAAAAGCCATATATATATGTGTGTGTGTGTGTGTGGATGCGTGCCCGCGTGTGCGTGTGCGCGCGCGCGCGTGTGTGTGTGTGTGTGTGTGTGTGTGTGTGTGGTCTGGCGTAGCAACGAAACCATACAAAAGTTAATACGTTTTCTTGAGAATATCAATACCAAATAATGGACTCTTGAGAAATATCGATTTCTCCCTGTATCATTTTTTTAGAAGATTATTTATTTGACTTTGACTCTCTATCTATCTATCTAGCTAGCTAGATAGCTAGCTAGCTGTCTGTCTGTCTGTCGTGTATCTCTATTTATCTGAGTCTGTTCATATCTATCTATCTATCTATCTATCTATCTATCTATCTATCTATCTATCTCTCTATCTATCTATCGCAGTCTGTTTAGATCTATCACTGTTCATATAATATTTCTATCAGTCTGTTCATATATATCTATTGCATGATCTATATATCTCTCTATCGATCTGTCTGTCTATCTATCTCAGTCTGTTTAGATCTATCTGTCTTATTATATATATATATGTCTCTCTCTCTATTCGTCTGTCCCGTTCTCTCTCTCTCTCTATCTCTATATATATATATCTATATATATATATATTATATATATCTATCTCTGTTGATTTTTCGTCTGTCTGTTTATATATCTATCTATTCTGTCTATAATCTATCTATCTATCTATCTATTCTATCTCTCTCTCTCTCACCTATATCTCTGTCTCCCTCTATCTCTCCATTCTATCTATCTATCTCTCTTTCTCTCTCTCTCTGTTCATCTCTGTTCTATATATGTCTATATCTATATCTATCTATCTATCTATCTATATATATATATATATATATATAAAAAATTCTCCGCTATTATTTTATCGGTGAAATATCTCTACTATTTATTCAGTATAATATTTGTGTTAATTCCAGCAAAGAATATTTCATTGCATATATATATATACATGTATATATTATATATATATATTATAAAAAATATAAGACAAAAAATCTATAAATTGACGTATGTATTCAATATAAAAAGCTTTATAAAAATCATTTATTTTATTTCTAACCATAACCCTAATATATATTTATAAATCATATATAAATATTTATTTTAACTTACAAATAATTTTTCATTTGATGAATTTTCCATTAAAAATATAATTTTGGATGTCTAATTTAAGTAATCTGTCACTTAAATGACTGAATAATTTAATATGTGTCGCATATAAATATAAAAAGGAAATATTGTTTTGATAAAAATATTTAAAAAATATATAAAGTTTGAATACAATGGTATTGTAGAAAGTATAATATATGAACAGTTTTGTATTTATATAAAAGAAAATGAAATGGGATTGATTTGAAATAATTTACATAAAAACCCACCCAAAATTAAAAAATTCTTTTTTTTTTTGCAGTTTTTAATTTTTTTATTTAAATTGGAAAATAGAATTTGACGTTTAAAATATTGTATTCTGAAGAAAATGAAAATTTTTTTTTTTGTCAGATATTGTATAAATTTTTTTTATTTGTTTTTGTTTATTGCTTTGTTTTTATTTCATTTTTTCAAATTTTTTTTATGAAGGCTAACTTTATTTTTTTTTATAAATAATTAAATAAATTAATTTTTAAAACAATTTTTCAATCAATCTTTTTTTTTATTTTAATCTCCATTATATATTTAAATTTTTTTTTGGATGAAATGAATTGTCTTTTTTATTACCCAAATTTTAGATTTCAATTGAAAAGATTTTCAATTAATTCTTTTTTTAATGATCCAAAATAAAATAAATTAAATTTTTTTTTTTCTTTTTTTCTTAACCATTGCATTTTTTTTTTTTTTTTTTTTTTTTAAAATTTTAAAATTTTAAGTTTTTTTTTGGTTTGTCGGTCACCAAAAACCTTCAATGAATTTTCTTGAAAATATCCATCTTTTTTTTTTTTTAAAGAATGAAATATCAGGAAAGACTTGTTCAAATATTTTTTTTTTCTTTTTTTTTAACCATTAAATCAATTTATTTAGATGAGGAAAATAACTTTGACTATTTTATGTTTTATTGATCAAATTTTTTTTTTTTGTACGATAAAAATTGATTTTTTATTTTGCATAATTCAATGTTTAATTTATTTTTATTTAACCTGTTTTGAAAATTGAGTTGATTTTTTATTTTTTGTGCCAAATTGGATAGAAAAATCGTCTTAAATCATACAATTAATAAAAAATCTAAAATGGTTAAGATTTTTTCTAAAATTTTGAAAATTGGCACAAAGACTTTTTTCATTCAGGTTGAATAAATTAAATTTATATCATTTATTCATTAATATCCCTCTATTGATTTATCTATCATCATAAAATTTTGTTCTGGGCAAATATAATCATATAAATATATATATATATATAATATATATATAATATTCATATCTATATTATTTGTTTATTGATTATCTAATTATATTATCTAATCTATGTAAAATGCCAATTTGATCATTTGCAAATTTTTAAAATTAAAAAAAATTACTGTTGAAATATATCTAATCTAGTTAAATCATTTTCATGATATTCAAACCAATGTTATCTATCTATTTTTTCTAATTTTTCTATTAAAGCATAAAAAAAGTTTGTAAAATGATTTATTTTGTATATTTAGAAAAAAATTTATATATTATATATATATTTATATATATATATATATTTAAAATAAAAATCAAATTTCTGAATTTAAATTCCTTTTTTGTAAAAAAAACAGATGCTTGATTCTTGTTTTTTATAAATAATTTTTTTTTGTTCATCCATATATTCTATCTGTATAACCATCCCAGAAAAATCTATTCTGATTATATCTTTATTCTTTTCTTTTATTTTTTTGTTAAATTTTCATTTTGTTTTTTAATAGAAAAATTAATCATTAAAATGAAAAATGTTTTAACAACGTAACATTTTCGATGTCAATTGTATTGAAGAAAATATAAGATAAATCTTAAAAAATTTGAATGAATGAGGAAAACAATTTTGTTTGAAAAATCTTAAAAATTATTAAAACAATTTCATTTTCAATAGTTTGAAATAACATTTAATTTTTTTTGAAAGAGAAAAAAAATGAATTAAGCAAAGACCTGGATTTTGATGTGATAATAATTATATCGAAAAAAGGGAGATTTTTTATTTAAGAAATTTGCTTGACCAAGAATGAAAAAAAAATAAATCAGTAATTTAAAATGAAAAAGAAAATCCGAAAAAACAAATTGCTTAAAAATTGTTGGTCCCTTTTAAGATAAATATGTTTTCGTCTTTATTTAAATTTACTTTAAATGACATTGAAACTTGTTTAACAGAGGCTTTATCTTTTATGAATTTTTAATTGTTCTACTTCTTTTAGATGGAAAAAAATAATTTCAAAAAATTTTAATGAAAGTCTCAAAAATCAGTTTTTTTTTAAAATGGAAATTAAAACTAGCATAAAATGTATTTTTGAATTTTTAAATAATATTTTTTTTTTTAAAAAAGATCAAACAAAAAAAAATGATAAAGAAGGCTAGCAGATTTTAAATTTGATTTGCCATTATGAATAGCATTAAGAATCCAATAAAAATCAATTAAATAAAAAAAAATAATTGTTCAAACGGATTTTTTTATTTGTAAAAAAAAAAAATAATTTTATTGATTTTTTTTTATAAATTTTTTTATATAAATAAATATAAATTTAAAATATATTTTAATAACAAATAAAAAAAAATAAAAATTTCATTTTAAAATTTATTCATTTAATTTTTAATAAATTGAATTTACATAATTTATTTATTTTTTTTCCGGTCTACAATTTTTATTTAAGTCTTTTAAATTTAAATAAATTTTAAAATTTTTAAAAAAGTTTATTAATGGTTTTCCTTTTTCCATCTTTTATTTCAAATCAAAAAACCTTTTTAATTTTTTCTATTATCGTTTTTTCTCATTCAAAATTTTAAAAAGAACTTTATATTCATATTTATTTTAAAATATATATAATGACGCATATATATTATATTTTCCATCAATATATATAATTCAATTTAGTTTTTTGTTTATCGATATATAAATTTATATAATTATTATAAAAATGAATATCATCATCATCCCAAATTTATTTATAACAATTTTATATTCAATAAGATCTACCTTCAGATTTAAGTTCATTCTCTACATATAGTATATATTAATAATTCTTTAAACAAACAAATAAAGAAACATGAATATCAAATATCCAATAATATAAATTCCCTTCTTATAAAAATTAAATTGGTGTAAGGAACGTTTGACTCATTTATTTTTTTTAAATTTTAAAATATTATTCTATTGCTATATTTAATATATAAACAAAAATATATATATGAAATATGATTGAAAAAATTAAAACATAAGTTGTTTAAATTTGATCAAAAAATTTAAATGAAATTTTTTTAATTCCAAAAATAATTTTTTATTTTTTTTTTCTTTATAATTTGTCTGAAATTGCTCAAATATATATATTTTTTCTAATATATTAATATATTTTTATAATGACTTTAGATTTTAATTTTATATATATTTATATATATATAAAGTAAATCAATATAAATGGATGGATTGAAAAATTTAACACATAACAGATTTCAAATATACACATATATATATATATTGAGTTTATATTTTTTAGCATATGCAATATAAATGATTATAAGATATTAAATATATTAATAAATATTATAAGTATAAATATTTTTATAATTATAAATATAAACAAATTCAGGAAAATTTATTTAATGTTAAATACACACAAAAATAGATAAACATTATATATAACGTTGATATTTTTTATATACAATTTTGATCTTATGAATATTTTCATTTTTTTAAATATATTTATTTAAAATTTTTTTTTTATTTTATGTTTTTCACTTTATCCCATAAAATATATTTATTTTCATTTTTTTATTTTCAATATTCATATATATATATATATATATATATATATATATATTTATATTATATATATATATATATATATATATATATATATATATTGTATATATTTTTACTAATGAAATTGCTATATATGAAAAAAAAATAATTTTTTTTAAATGACTATAAAAGTTTGGTTTTCAAATAAAATTAATTTTTTTAACAATAAATATTTTATATTTTTTACTATTTTAAAAAAACTTTAAAAACAACAACAAAATAATTTTTTTAGTATTAAACGTTTTAAATTCTGCATATTTTTTATCCATTTTTTTAATTTATATATAAATAAAATAAAAATATAAAATAAAATGTCATCTTTTTTTATTTTTATAGTTTAATATATATATAAATATATATATATATATATATATATATATATATATATATATATATATATAATGGACTCTCCCGTCGGTTTTCGACGTATGAGGATCTGACAGCTTATTGATTCAGTTATGAAAGTTTGTGCGATAATCTTAAGTGGCATTTAAGACCCGCTAGTGATTTACAAAGGAGGCCACATATGGAGCAAGTGTGAGGATTGTGAGATGAGATCACTGTTAGATTGGCTGACCTTTTAGATCTTGCTCTCGCTTCTTGAAGATGATTCAGACAAGCAGAGTGAAAATTGCTGAGTCCACTAAAACACGTTGATCTCCATTCTACCCGCTCCAAGGCTAAGCGCTCAAGGGTGTTATGTGGTATATTGACTGCTGACAAGTTGCTTTTCAGCTTGTCTTTGTATCTTAGCCATGGGCGTCCTACATTCCTGTAGCCCTGATCTAACTGGCTGTACATTAGGATCTTGGGTATCCTGTCATCAGACATTCTCAAGACATGACCAGTCCACCGTAACTGAGACTGTATGATAAAAGTCTCGATTCCTCCAATATTACACCTGTTAAACAGGTCTACGTTAGATGTCCTATCTTGAAGCTTAACTCCACAGATTGCACGCAGACAGCTTTTATGGAAAACATCTAGCTGGCGTATATGGTACCTGTATGGAGTCCATGATTCTGAGCCATACAAAAGGATGGCAAGTACAACAGCTCTGTAAACCCGAATTTTCGTATCCAGTCGAATACCCCGCTCATTCTACAAGCGATATTTAAGTTTTGCGAAAATATACTGGTAGCCTTAGCAATCCGATGCATGATTTCATCATCTAAAGTTCCACTTAATTGACTTTATATATATAATATATATGAAATATATATATATATATATATATTCATATATAAAATAAATTCTTGAATCAAACTTGGTCATTCAATATATTGAAATTTGTTTAGAAAATTATGATTTCCCCTTTCAATTAAGTTTTTCAACATAATTGTTTTTGAATGAACAAAATATTTTTCAAAAGACTTTAAAAATTTTAAATTTAAAAAAAATGTAAGACCAAATTTTAAATTTGAAATTTTAATTTATTTTGAAGTTCTATCTATTTTTTCTTCATAAGATTTATCAAAATTTTCATTTAATAATATGCAAAAAATCAAAAGTTATAAAAAAATTTTAAAAAATATATATATATTATCTATATATATATATATATATAATCTTCCATATATATTTTATATATATATTTTTATATAAATCCAAATAAAAATAAAGTTCTTTTTTGAAATCATTTGATTTTAATGTATTTTTTAAAATTAATAACTTTAAAAAATTTTTAAACATAAATTCGATTAAAATTATTCTCTCTCTTTCTCTCTCTTGTCTCTCTCAATAATATAATCTCTTAACAAAAAAATAAAGGAAAATTTCTTTATTCAGCCTGCGTTTACTTTTATTTTAATTGTTATTAAATAAATGTGTTCATATTTTAAAATGTCTGCAGTCTAAAAATAGTAGCCTTTAAAATATTTTGTCAAATTGTTTTTTTTCTCTCGATACAAAAAAAAAAATTAATTGAATTTAAATTTTAATGAATTTTTAAACCCAATAAATAAAAATTCTTAATGGGCTCGAAACGAAAATTATGAACTTGATAGAAAAAAAAAAAATTTTGTTTGAATTTCTTTATTAAAATGTGATTTTAAGATTTTTTTGAAAATTATTGTGAATCGATCATCATAATCATCAATTTTTTTAAATACTTTTTATTTTCAAAAATATTTTACAATATATTAAAATAAAAAAAATTTATATATATGATTCATTTTCAAAAGACACCATTTCATGCACTTTTGGGAATCTGATCCCATTTTAAAAATATTGTTTTAATTTCCTTCTTAAGGGTAGCGGAAAAAAGATTGGTCATTAATTAAAATGATCCTTGTCTTAAAACATTTTTTTTCTTCTTTCAAATAAAATTCATTCGATATTGTTTACTGTATAATCAAATTTTAGGTAAACAATTTTATGTCTCTCAGCTGCCAAAGAAATCCACGACAGACTGTTTTATTTATGCAATTTATATAAAATTAAATAATTTTTAAATAAATTTTATTGAAAATTCTATATACAATAAAATATATAATCTTTATATTTAAAAAAATTAAATAATTCCAAAAAAAATCTTTCTTTCAATGAACTTTTTTTAATTGATTGCATATATAAATGAAACCCTTGTTTTTTACTCAATGCATGTAATGATTCAAGAATTTTTATTTATCTTTTTAAATTTTTTTTAATAATTTTTGTGTTTGATCTTTTAATTTATAAAATTTTTTACATCCATTTGACTGTAATCTGAAATTTAATAAAACTGGAGTCCTATATTTGTTTTTAAAGCTAATTTTCAAAGTAATATATTTTCATCAATAATAATCTAATCCTCAATAATTGATTTTTTGATATGTTCAAAATTTAAACAAATGCAAAAAAAAAAAAAATTCATCGTTGTATTGGAATTTGTATGAAAAATAATTCTTCACAAAATTATTTCTATGATTTTTCTTTTAGTATTTCTACTATTTTTGGTTTATGGGTTCATTTAATATATATCATAAATTATACTTTCTTAAATCAATAAAAAAAAACTTAAATTAATAAAAATTTCCTAAAAAAATATATAAATTCGATTCCATTTTAAATTTTTCAAAACATTCATTTAATTTAAGATCCATTTTGTTTATATTTAAATTTCTTTAATAATTATTTAATTCTTAAAGATAAAAAACAAATTTTTATTTATAATATATTTTATATATTATATTTATTTGTAAAATAACAATTTCTACATAAGGTTTTGAAGAGATTTATATGTAAATTTCTTTTTATTTTCCGCAAAATTTTATTTTTTAACCACAATTGAAATGTTGTATCCAGTCTTGAATTTTCACCAATTTTTTTTTTTTCTTCTTACAATTTTTGGGTGGCAACTAGTATTTTATTTTTTGTTCTTTTTTTTTTTTTTTGATAATAAAATCTTTTTTGATTTTCTCTGTTTTATCGTTATTTCACAAATAAAAATATATTTTTTAAAACAAAAAATCTTCTTATAGTCCCTATATTTTTATTTATTTTTATAAATAATCATTTTTGTGTTGAAAAGCAAAATTATATTTAAAAATATTTTAAAAATTATTTTTCGTTTTTAATTTATAAAAATGTAAATTTAAAAGCATGATTTATTAAAATTCTTTTGACTTTTTCATTAACTGAAAAGTCATATTTGATGTTTATAAAATATTTCTCTTAAAACTTTTTTCAGGAAAATATTTTAAAAAGTTGAAAAGCTTTTTCAATTATTTTGTTCTTGTTTTTAATCCTAACCTTTTTCTGTTTCCTTCAATATTTTCTCAAAATTTATTAGTAAACCTTCATTATTTTCAAGAATGATATATTTATAAATTTTAAAAATTCTTGAAAAAAAACAAAAATTATACACTTAATTCTATCAGCTCATCCCATAAGTTCTGTCCGAATTTTGAATAAAGAAAAAAAGTGACCAAATGTTACATTTAATTACAGATTCAATCAACAATGTATTTTCCCTGATTATCTATGACTTCCTTCCATCTATTAACAAGCTTACTAATTCCATTACTGTAAAATTCTTTTGGCTTTGATTCGAAGAACTCACAAATGTCAGTTTTAACCTCTTCCTGTGTTACAAAAGCTGTTTTCTTCCAAATGATTCTGTAAGCTACGAAACAAATGGTAGTCTGAAGGAGCAAGATCGGAGAATAAGGTGGATGAGGAATTTTCTCCCAACCAAGTTCTTCGATCTTTTGTGACGTGATTCTTGCTGTGTTGGGTCGCGCATTGTCCTGATGAAACATCACCTCTTTTCGATTCACTAGAGCAGGTCTTTTTTTCTCAAAGCTTGGTTCAAACGCTCTAATTGCTGACAGTATATTTGAGCATTAATTGTTGCATTAGGTGGTAAGAATTCAAAGTGGATTATTCCTTGGCGATCCCACCAGATTGAAAGAAGAACCTTTTGCCCATGAAGTTCCCTTCTCGCCTGTGGCTAGGGTCCTTCCCTTTACCAAGCCACTGTCTACGACGCTTAACATTTCGATAAAAGATCCATTTTTTTCATCGCCAGTCACAAGTCTATCCAAAAAGGTGAAACAAGTTGGCGAGAATGGAGAGAAGAGCAGATGTCAACTCGGATTTGAGGTTGTTTTCAGACAATTCATGAGGCACCCATTTTCCAAGTTTAGGAACTTTTCCAAGTTGTTGAAGATGACGATGAACAGTTGTATGGTTTGAACTGAGAACCACTGCCAATTCCTCAACTGATAAAGCAGGATTTTCTTCAAAATACTGCTTCAAGAAGCTTTTCATCAAACTCAACTGGACGTCCGGTTCGATCTTCATCTTCAAGGGTGAAATCTCCACCTCTGAATTTTGCAAACCATCTTCTGCAAGTTCTTTCATTCACATTCCTCTCCATAAACTGAGTGAATGTTTCTAGCCGCTTCGGCTGCTGAGTTTCCTTTCTTGAACTCATAAAGCATTATGTGCCTCAAATGATTCTTGGGTACTTCCATGTTAGCAGGGTTTTAATCAAACAAAATTTAATTTTTTGTTCTCTGAAATAAAATTTGATCAGTTTAAATGCATCTAAACATAAAAAATAATGTTCAGCTCCATTAGACATTATAAAATACTCTTTAAATTTCGTTCATTTTAAAAAAAATTTAAAATTCGGATAGAACTTATTATGTGACCTGATAGTTTCATTTATTTTTTTTGTCCTTTGTTTTCCTTTTTTTGTAGTTTATTTCTAATTTACTTCCTGTATATTCTGTTTTGGCCCACAAACACATAAAATAGTTGAAGACAACAACAAACAAAATGAATTATGATGGTATTTTTATTATTTATTTTTGTAAAACAGATACAAGTATTAAATTATATTATTACTTTATTATCATAGTATTATTATATTATTATAATGATAATATTATATTACTATTATATTATTATTATGAAAATATTATTTTATTATTTAAAAATTCATCATTATTTTATATTATTATTATGATTGTATTATTGATATATTTTATGATAGTTTATTGCATATCATTGCATGAGCAATGATATATTATGACAAGTGTTATTTGATATCTATTATATTATTAGCTGACAGATAATATTATTATTATGATTGTGAGCTGATACTATTTTATTATTATAATATGATTATTCTATTATTATTATCATAGATTATTATATTATTATAATGTATGATATTACTATTATTATTATTATTATAGTATTATATTATTATTATGACGAGATGTTATTATATTATTATGATTGGGATATGATATATTATTATAATGCTAAATTATAAAATTATTATTATTATATGACAGTATGTGATATTATTATATTATTTCCATGACAGTATTATATTGCAATTATGATTGTATTATGATATTATTATATCAAGATTATCATAGTATTTATTTTATTATATCGTTATGATAGATTATTATTATGATTGTATTATGATATTATTATATCATTATTATGATAGAATTATTATATTATATCGTTGGTGATAACATTTGATATTGTTAATGTTAAATTTATTTTATTATTAATAACATAAAGTATTTTGATATTTTAATTGTTCTGCAATGATTTGTTTGCTTGATCTATCATTTTTGATTTACTTAAAGTTTGGCTTTCTCCAGTCAGATGAAGGGTAATTCCATCTTAGATCATCTGCAGACATTTATTTTCTCTGCCAAGGCGATTAAAACATTATTAAGAAAATTTAAATTTTATTTGTCCGGCTGTTGGTTGAATAAAATTGAATCTTTACCCTTGTTCCAGATATCTATTTTATTAGTAAGAGGTACTAGTCGTTGTAAAACTAATAGCTTTATTGGACTAAAAAATTTTATTCTGAAATTTTTTTTTTTATATATTATTAATGTTGCTACTTTTCATCAAATCAAACGTCGTGAATATGACAATTAAATGAGGACAACAGTGAAAAAATTGTAAATAGCGTAAATGGTTACAATATCTTATCTCATTCTACACATAGACAGATTGCTTTATAGAAGGCCGGATCGTTATTCGGCCGAAAACGTTTGAATAAAAATCAATTATAATCTTATCCATTATAATTATCCTTTTCTGATTGTCCCTTTACACATTCTGTCCCATCTTTGTTTTTCTATCTTGTAATAATAATCTATTTTTTTAAAATTTTTCAATGGAATGTTTTTACTATTATTCTTCCGTTACGCCCATCTTGTAATGGTTGATTTTTAAAACAAAATTTTTTTGGTGGAAGAGCAATTTATTTAAATTATCCAAAAACACCTGGTTTTATAAAAATGTTTACCATTTGTAAATAAATCAATATACATATTCATGATCGTTTTTAAAATTACAATAAAAAATATGTATTATTCAAACAAAATTTGCACCAATATAAAAAAATTAAATTTTCATGTAATTTTTTTTTTGAAAAATTAAATTTATTATTTAAAATAATGTTCTTTTCTATATATATATTTTCGCACTATTTTAAAGAATTTCATGATAAATATATATATACTTATTTAATAAAATATATATATATATATTTTTTTTTTTTTTTACTGTAGTTTATTTAAGTTTTTTATATTTGAAGATTTATTTGCGAAATTGATTGTAACTTAAAATTTGTAAATCGGGTTGAAAAATATTAGCAATCAATTTTTTGTTGAAAATACTTTTTTTAGTTCGTTTAATTAAGGCTCAAAACTTATGTAATTTCAAACACCAAATTTGATTTAGTTTGATTTACCGTCATTTTCCTTTTTGCCATGTTTATGTTCTATACAGTTTTGATTGTTAAAAAGGATTTTTACGGGTTTTGTAATTTTCAAAATCAAAGGATGTAGCTATAGGGACGGCTATGAATATACGTTTGATCTTTATTTAATCAAGAGAGCCAAATTGATTAAGGCCATGTCTGCAACTAAGATCAGCTATAGAAATATGGTTATTGTCAAGTTTATTGGAGAGAACGCTTTATCTGGCGTTTTCAGTTTATAATCGAACAAGACCAGTACGACAGAGCCTCGGTCAATGACTAATAAATTCGTGATAAAAATCATCGACGTTGAATAAAATTAAACTAACCCCGTCTAAACAGTTGTTTGTTTTCCATGTCTAATATAACCTGTTGAATGTTATAACATTCACTTCAATTATAGACAAACTCTTCAAATTCTTCAAGATTATAAAATCACAGTTTGAAAGTTTAAATTTAACCAGATTATATATATATAAATAATAATAATAATAATAATAATAATAATAATAATAATAATAATCTTACTAATTAATACATAGCGGTGGGGAGACTAGCTGGATTCATATCTTTCCCTAGTGTATTTGAGCATAAGTGAATGAATATAACGAACCAGACTGAAATTTGAACTCGGATCTCTGATTTCTAATTGCGAGCCGTTAACGTTACACCCCACGCACATCCAAACTTACACCACATGATATTCTTAAGCGGTTTGACATTTGAGCGTAAGTGAATGAATATAACGAACCAGACTGAAATTTGAACTCGGATCTCTGATTTCTAATTGCGAGCCGTTAACGTTACACCCCACGCACATCCAAACTTACACCACATGATATTCTTAAGCGGTTTGACATTTGCACACACACACACACACACACACACACACACACACACACACACACACACACACACACACACACACACACAAACAAAAACGAAAAAAAAACAGATATCTCTTTAAAAATTCAGGGATCGATTTCACATTGTATTTATATTACGAAAAAGTCCTCCACTTCTGTATTGGTAAAAAAAAGTAATAATATTTTTTCCATATTGAAAAATGCAGATCGAAAAATGTTAAATAAATGTAAATCTACAAAAATGATTTCCTCTTTTTTTTAAAAAAAAAAAAGCCAAAAAAAAAATTCACTTTTTCTTACGACTAGATGAGTCAATTTAAGTAATGGCCATTTCATTTTAATGAACAGGAGATATATAAACTAAGTACTTAAGCCCTCCATCAATACAGATTTCCCCGACATCCGCACTTTATTACATCCCGACGAACTAATCAACTTAGACGAATTAAAAGGATCACCGATTCGGGTTTATAAATTCTTGTCTTCAATGAGTCAGGGGTTTTCACCTCATAATTATTGGAAAATTTTAGAAAAAGTCAAGAAAACAGCAAGTGAATTTTAATTATATATTCAGATTAAATGGCCTATCTGCATTCTCTAATGCCTTTTCGGCCTCAGGGCGATTTTATTAGCGGGATGAATTGAGAAACAAAATAGCGGAGTTAGTAGATAGGGAAACGGAAATTTTCTGCCTAGGGCTTTTGGCATTAATTTTTAAATGGCTTCAAAAGATGCAATCTATGAAAGTATATATTTTTCCTTATTAGATAAACCAATGAAAGTTATCTTTCTTCTCGTCATTCCTGTAACTATTTATATATAATTATTATGTTATTTGAAACCTAAAATATACCATCTGCTTTTTTATTTAAAATAGAAAAAGTATTTACAGCAAGAAAGATGGAGGAGATGTCCAATTTTAGTGATTCCAAATTACCGGTGTCTTTTTTATTTTTTTATTTTTTTTTTATTTTTTGCAAAACGCTCCATTTTATTTTTCCTATCAAAGCCTCATGTACAAAACTTTCACTCTTTTATGCAACCAGCTATTGTAAAAAAAATCGATATTGTTAAATAATTGATTGTTTCGTTTTTTATTGATTCGTTTTTGATATAATGAAATATGCATACACCTATGTCCCCCCCCTCACTGGAATATTATTGGCTGGTGTCCATCATAAATACCGACGGACGTGATTTCAGAGTCAAAGAAAATTAGTCTGAGAGCTAAGTCTATAACGACGCCCATTGACTACGCCATTGATCTACACTTCTTACCTGCGACTACGACGCGTACCAGTCGATTACTGCTACCGTATTCTACTTGGTTATAGTAGCCAAAACCACTTAGCTACTTCGTTCAAATATATCCCTTTCCGGGACATATCAATTATTATTATTATTATTATTGATATAATGGAATATGCGTACACCTGTGTTCCTCCTCACTGGAATATGATTGGCTGGTGTCCGTCATAAATACCGACGGACGTGTAGGAGAGTCAAAAAGAGCCTTAGTCTGAGAGCTAAGTCTATATCGACGCCCATTGAACTACGCCATTGATCTACACTTCTTACCTGCGACTACGACGCGTACCAGTCGATTACTGCTACCGTATTATACTTGGTTATAGTAGCCCAAAACCACTTAGCTACTTCGTTCAAATATACCCCTTTCCGGGACATATCAGTTTTCTACGACTTATCAAACTTTCATTTTTCCTAAAATTTTTATTCAGAAAAAAATGGGCACCTAAGCGTGGTGTAATGGTTCAAAGCTTGTCTTTGTAGATTAGTTTTTACTGAAAAAATATAAGTTCGATCCTCATTTTGGACAATTATTATAAAAAAAAAATATGTAATATAACAATAGCTCAGTTGGTAGAACATTAGGACTGTAGTAATAAAGTTCTGGAATCGTTGAGCACCTTGAGGCGGTGTAATGGTTAGCATGCTTTTCTTGCTAGAACAATTACGACTTCAACAGTTAGTTCGATACTCACTGAAATGCCCCATAATTTCGCCTTGTGCCACACCTTATTACGTTTGAGAATCAATACATAAAAAATTTTGATGAAATAGTTTTCCAGTTCTTTTTTTTCTTTTTGAGATGATTATGATTTAGTTCTACAAATCTTACTAATTAAAAAGAAATATATATATATATATATATATATATATATATATATAGATAGATAGATAGATAGGTTAAAAGAGATTAAAACCTTTCCAATTTAATATCACTAGCGCGAAGTGAATATAACAAGCCCAAAAACTAAATTTGAACTCTGCTCTCTGATTAAAAAAAAGTTCCGAGGCATTATCCATTACAAACCAGTTGTACATCGAAATTTGGTATTCCCAAATCGGTCACCATCTAAAACAGATATTTAAAATACTTTCGGCAATCGTACAATAATACGGTGTTTTGGAATATCATAAATAAACACAAGTAATTGATTGGATCAGGAGAAAATGAAATGATTAGTTTCCATGAAAAATGAATTCAAATCGAATAGTCCAGTCCTGAGGCGTGTGGAATCACCTCTTAATTGATAATCCTGGTTATGACGACAAACTACATCCTGCAACAAGGCCTCTGATCGAGAGATTGGAGGTTTTAAGGAGAGTAGAATCACCTCTTCGTTGCTGTTGTTCGCAGGACTACCTTCACCCTGGGTAGTAGTAAGTGTTAGGGCCCCAGCTATGGGAAAATAGTGAACGCAAAAATAATAAAACACTATGAAATTATAAAAATACATTTTACAGTAAAAATCTGAAAATACATTAATATATATATATATATATATATATATATATATATATATCACGACCTAACATGCGCAAGTGAGATATTTGCGTGGTCGTCTATAACGACTTTTACGAGCGCGTCAATAACAGCAAACGCGTTCAAGAAACTTTCATTGCAGATAGATTTTATTTAAAGGAACAATTAGTTAGCTTATCTTCATACCCTGCCTGGTGGCAAACGCTGCTGGTGGCGCCAGGGGTGGCGGTCCCGCCATAGCCACCGAAACCGTGAGATCACCCCTGGTCGGCGGACAGGGTATCGCACGTGCTAACACACGTTGTATGTTATATCGCACGTTCTAACACACGTTGTATGTTATATATATATATATATATTGTAAAAAGAAATGATGACCAAGAATATCTATTTTGAGAAAAATGATCAACAATATATTTTATCTGTAGTTGAAGGCATACAATTGCGTTCAAAATATATTTAGTTGAAGCCATAAAATTATGTTCACATTATTTAGATTTCGGCATTAAATAACCCATAGAGATGTTGATATGCCGCTAAACAAAATCATCCAACCAACCTTCACTGTTTTTTAGGGTCTGTTGTGGGCAAATAGTGAACTCCTAACAAAAACACTATGAAAGTATAAAAATAAATTTTTATATTATAAATATTACCAACAATACGTATTTATACTAGAATGACCAACAAAACGTTTTATCTGTGGTTGAAGCCATAAAATTTTGTTCAAATTATTTAGATTCCGGCATTAAATAACTCACATAGAGGTGTTTAATATGCCGTTTTGTCATAAACGAACCAAACTTATGGGATTTAAAATATTTAGATAAACATTTTTAGGTAAACCTTATGAGGACCAAAACATTATTATTATTATTATTATTTGTTATAGTCCAGGTTAGGGCCAAGGAAGAACAACACGAACACAAGAGTAGAAATAACGAAGGTATATTATACGAACTAATAATAAGATGTGGAAGGTGTTAATTGAACCATGACTGTCAGTCTGGTTTGGAGTGAACGACTATCAAAAATCGACTCGATTCGTCCTTCTCTCTTGACAGGCGTAGTATACATAGTGTTAGGAAGAGTTCATTCTGTAGTTATAGGTAAGGACCCATGACATTATTATTATTATTGTTGTTGTTGTTGTTTTTGTTGTTGTTTTCGTCGTTGTTATAATGCTAGTTATAAAAACTAAAAATGTAATAAAATAAAAATTAAAATAAATACATAAACAAAAATAAACAATTTCTATTATCTAAAATCGGACTATTATCATCATCTTTGCTGTTACTATCAAAAACGTTTCAGCCGTTGTGATCTCCGGTCTTCATCAGCTGCTTGTCGATCCGAGCGACCTTCAGAGAACTTCGATCATAACCTTTCGACAGTAGATTGTTCTCGATCCGTTGCCTACTTATATGGATATCTCTTCTAGCTTCCTTTTTAGTACGGTTCAATTATTGCTCGCCTTCTTTCCATTAATAAATATAAATATATATATATATAAACATAAATTTCTTATATAAATACTAGCAGCATGACCCGGCGTTGCCCGTGCTTGATTCAAAAATCGTACGACTCATACAGCAATCGCTATCACTTGACTTAAAATATTTTTGCCCTTCCTTGCCTTTTTTCAAATTAGTGCCCTTTAGCCGTGCTGATGTTGCTACATGCATTACTTCTTGCCTATTTCACACTGCGAATTTTTTCTAAGCTCTATACTAAACATTAAATCTGTTACGAAAAAAGAACTAAACAAAATGAACACAAAACGATCAGCTGGAAAAATCGAATGAAAAAGGAATGTTAAGAACAAATACTTTTTCACACTCAACCCTGTTCTGCGGAATCAGAATCAACGTTGAGTTTAAGCAAGCGAAGGAGCCAATTGGAATAAAATGTCATGCAGATTTAAATTTTTCCCACTAGTGACGAATGCAGCTATCGATTTTTTTTTGCATGCTAGTTAACATTCGTGTCAGTCAGCTGTTGGCTCTCACGCTGGCCAATAGAATCTTTTTTGCCTATTCGTGGCAGCCAGCTCTAAATATCTCACTCTGGCCAGTAGAAAATGACCGCAAACTACATGAAAATTGCCGTAGAAGCATGAAAAAATCGATTATTTCCACTATCGATGTGAGTTGGAAAAATTCCTAACTCAGTCGGTTTTGGCCTTCCCGCTAACTTGAAGCATGTGCATTTAAATTTTGGTGCAAATCCATCGAAAATTGCGGCCGTGCATTCGTTACACACACACACACACACACACACACACACACACACACACACACACACACACACACACACATCCTGCCTTTTATAGATAGAGATTAATTAATTATATAAATATTTATAAATTTAAAAAATAAGAAAAGTAGAATTAAATAAAGAATAACTATAAAAAAGAATTGAAGTGAGAAATTTGAGAAATTAAAATAAAAAAATAAATAATCGTTTTTCCAATCGTAGGCATCTGAAGATTTAGCGAGTCTGGTCAAACTTTGCCTTTTCGTCATAAAACTGAGGTGACCGCTCCACGGCGCAATACTGGGTGATGGTAGATAGAGGCCGCCCGCTACACAGACTACATGGCCCCCCATCTCAAGCATGCCGACAAGATCCAAACGAATGCAAGGCATTATATTTGGGGACAGTTTGGCTGCAGAATTTGCCGGAAGTTATCAGTGTTAACAGTCAAGTGCCTTCAGGAATTTAATTTGGGTTTTCTTCCTGGATTTATTTCCATAGACTTTTCCGTGTTTTTGGATACGACCGCAAGGCATCGGGGGTTTAAAATCGGTGTTTTCTTT
>CAHIKZ030001462.1:345000-467500 GCA_903632075.3 Acanthosepion pharaonis | reverse complement strand
ACATTCGTGTCAATCAGCTGTTGGCTCTCACGCTAGCCAATAGAATCTTCCTCCCTATTCGTGGCAGCCAGCTATAAGCTCTCACTCTGGCCAGTAGAAAATGACCGTAAACTACATGAAAACTGCCGAAGAAGCATGAAAAATCGACCATTTCCACTATCGAGGGGAGTTGGGTGTGACGAAAGCAGATAGCATAGACACGCATATATTAAGGTTAATTTCCGCCTAGCAACAGAATAGAGGTTACGTGGGAGTCTTATGACATTTTGGAAAGGCAGGTCAAAAGGTTGACTGACCCAATTACCCGTAGCGACAAATGTCTAGACAGAAGCTAGACAGGGGACTGATGTAAGCTGGAATTCGCGCCAAAACTTAAGACACGTGATAGTCAGAGATTCACTCGAGAATCAGTTGCTATCTTGATTTTGAAGAAGCAAGACCTAAAGTCGAAGCGCTGATAGTTTATAAACGGAAAGAAAAGACTCATTTGATAGTGATAGAACTTATCCAGTTCAACCCAGGCAACTCCGGACAAGAAATATAAGAAGTATTTCCGTTCGATAACCCCAAATTGAAGACGCAGAGAAATTTATACGCTGAGGATTCGGCCTGCATTTAAAGAAAAAGGAAAACCAGAGAGTAAAGTGTATACCTCTGTTACAAGTTGAATTGTGTAAAGAAGAAGGAAAGAAAGAAGAAAACCAAAGAGAGGAAGAAAGTGTACATCCCTGTTGCAGTGAGTCGGGTTTGGAAACCGAACTGTCTACGGACGAAAAGGAAGGAAAGGTTAAAAGGCAAAACAAAGAGAGAAAGAAAGTGTATACCTCTGTTACAGCCGGACAGTGTGTGAAATTGTATTTGTGTCAAAAAAAAGAAAAGAAAGGGACAATGATAAAAAAAAATGAGAACTGAATATAAAAGATAAAAAATCATATTTTGGACCCATAATAGAAAGATATACATACATCCATGAATATTATGTTCTTGGAAACACCTTTCCACATGTCAAAATAATAATTGTAACGCCTATCCCATCTCTTTTTAGTATGCGTTGGCTTCTGCATTCATTCATAGTAATTCATACTTATATTTTTGTATGTTCGGGTTCAGTTGAATCCATTTGGAGTTAGGCGAATTTTGATATCCCAACGTAAGTCTTGAGATCTGGTCGTCGGATGTTTTAACTCATGCTTATATTTTATTTTAATATTTGTATATTTGTACATATTAAAATTCTTGTAACAAAAATCGCTAAGCCTTATAGTTCATCCTTGTATTGTGGATCAGTATTCGTGTTGAAAACGAAGCGGACCTGGGAAAAGATTTCTGTTCGATAATCCTAATCGAACAGAGATCTTAAAAATATTTTTGTTTACCAATTGTCCATTGTCACGATCTGAGAGCGATAGCTTGTATCTCTCCACAGGTGTGAGAATGTATAGATCTTCTAGTCGGGCGTTGATCGCCTTATGAACCCATTCGTCGACTAGGGCATATGACATTGGGAAATGCAAAGTCGGTCTTGGCCTTCCAGCTGACTTGGATTTGGTGCATGTAAATTTTGATAATCCAAATCCGTCGAAAATTGCGGCCGTGCATTCGTTTTACACACATACTTATCTGTTTTTATAGATAGAGATATTTTGATATTCTGAAATTTAAAAAAATCTTTTAAAAACTTCAAATTATAATCAAAAACGTTTGCGACTTTTTCTCTCTTTAAAATACAGGGTGTTTCAAAAAATTTGATATCATTTCTCAATCTAATAACTTTGTTAGATCTCCTTCAAATGGCTTCAAATTTTAATAGCATCTTCATGTTTAATGCTTGTTTTATGTTTTTATGTCTTTATGTTTTTGTGTTTTTCATATTTGTATTTTTATGTTCTTTAATCTTTAATCTTTTTCTTTACAGGTATAAAAATGCCGTGTCTCATATATCGCATATTGAACATTTGTGAAATCATTCAATAATCCACATAAAAAGAATTTCTCATTCAGAAAATGGAAGAATAAATCTTATGATCTTCAACATTAATACTTTTTAATTTCATTTGCCTTAATCATGTACTTTCTGTGATATTTACATCTCAAAGGATATCAATTTTTTTGAAATACCCTGTATATTCTTTTCTAGGGCTCTTGATTGAACCTTAATCACAATAGGTAGGGAGGAGTAGATGTAATAGGCAAAAATAAACTACAGATTAACTCAAAATTGATTGCTGCATTTAAGTATTGCATTCATATATAAGCTAACCTTTTAAAAGTTCAACGATAATTCTTCTGCCGCCACTCAATTTAAAAACAGTTTGATGTACGTAGGTCCTTACTTTCCATAGAAACAAGTATTTTTATTTCATCGGTGACTTTCGCTTGATTTTGGAATTAATTTCGATTATTCCCAAATTTATTTCCAATTTTCAAAATTGTTATCGGACAAAAGAATCGCAATAATAAAAATTAGGGAATCCATAATTTCAATTTGGGGGTCTGATCCGACCCGGAATATTTTTTAAGTTGACTGACAGGGTTGGCCTGATTCAAAATGGTATGATATGTTGGGCTTTGGCCTTTGGGAGAAAAAACTAAAACAGTATGACACAGTGATACACTGACATTTGCATTTATTATATAGAAGGAAATGAGTTATTGAATTATGTCCCTTCGAACTGAAAAAGCGTGACACACTGACATTGGCATTTATTATATAGAAAATGGAAATGAGCTATTGAGAGTTGTCTCCCTTTAAATGAAAAGGTGTGACACGCTGACATTGGTATTTATCTTGTAAAAAGGATTTCTCAGAGCCTTAAAATTTTTAGGGTTTTGGGGTGAAAAAATTAAAAACCTTGTTAACATATAGCAAGAATTGGAAGTTTTTAGATTAACTATGATTCCAATGTCCTGAAGAGACTTAAACCGGTAGAAGAAGAAGAAGAAGAAGAAGATTTAAAAGAAGAAGAAGAAGAAGAAGAAAAAGGAAAAAATTAATGAAGGTATCAAAATCATCGACTCAAAAACCGGCTTTTTATCATAAGTATCGATCTATAGAGAGTCATGATCGCCAACGTCCTGACAGGACTCGACACAAAGAAGAAGAAGAAGAAGAAGAAGAAGAAGAAGAAGAATTACAACAACAACAACAAAAACAACAACAACAAGGAAATTGTCCTTCATCATCATCATTGACTCAAACACCGTCTTTATCGAGTATCGTGAGATCGCGTGTCGCTGCCCGAAACCTTTGACTCGATTCCGGGTCAATCACAAAGTTGGTCCCCCATCAAATCCTAAACTACCGCCTCTTCTGCGTATTCACGATCGATTGATTAATCTTATCTTTCACTCGGAGAAAAACCAATCCGTCTTCATTTTAATTCCTGACAAAAGTCATTCACCTTCATTTATCTTCATCTTTTCTTTACCATCTAATCTTTTTCTTCTTCCTCTTTTCTTTTTCTTCTTCCTCTTTTCTTTTTCTTCTTCTTCTTCTTCTTTTCTTTTCTTTCTTTTCCTCTTTTCTTTTCTTCTTTTCTTCTTTTCTTTTTTCTTCTCCTAAATTTATTTTTCTTCTTCTTCTTTTCTATTTCTTCTTCTTCTTTTCCTTCTTCTTCTTCTTTTCTATTTCTTCTTCCTCTTTTCTTTTTCTTCTTTTTCTTCTTTTCTTTTTCTTCTCCCTCTTTTCTTTTCTTCTTCTTCTTTTCTATTTCTTCTTCTTCTTTTCCTTCTTTTTCTTCTTTTCTATTTCTTCTCCCTCTTTTCTTTTTCTTCTTTTTCTTCTTTTCTTTTTCTTCTCCCTCTTTTCTTTTTCTTCTTCCTCTTTTCTTTTTCTTCTTCCTCTTTTCTTTTCTTCTTCATTTGTTTCATCTTTTCTTTGTCTCCTTTACCATTCCCTTTTTCTTCATCGCAATTTCTTTTCCTTTTTAATCTTTTCTTTTCTTCTTTATCTGTTTTCTTTTTCTTAGTCATCTCTGCTTTTTTCTTCTTTAATTTTCTTTAATCTTTTCTTTTTTTTTTTCACCTTGGATATTTCTTCATTTTATTTTCTTCATTTTTCCTTTGTTGCTTTTATCTACTTTTTTCTTTTTCTTTTCATATTCTTGTTCATTTTTTTCATCTTTTCTTTTTTCATGTCTTTTTTCTTCATCTTTTCTTTTTCTTCTTCATCTATTTATGTGCTTCAAAGTTTTCGTTATTGATATTTTTTGTTTCTTGAGTTTATTGTTATTTTTCTTTCTTTTTTTTCTTTTGTTCTTCTCCTTCCTTTTTCCTTCCTCGTCATTATCACTGTCCTATTTCATTCTTTTTCTTTTTTTCCTTGTTTGCTCAATGTTTCTTCTTTTTCTTCTTCTTCTTCTTCGTCTTTCTTTTTCTTTTTTGCTTTTCTTTTTCTAATTATTTTTTTTTTTTTTTTTTTTTTTTGTTTTGTTTTTCTTTTTTTTGCTTTTTGCGGTTGGCTTTTCTTTTTTTTTTTTTCCTTTTTTTTCCTCCTCCTTCTTCTTCTTCTTCCTCTTCTTCTTCTTTTCTGTTTTTTCTTTTTCCCTTTTTCTTCTTTTTCTTTTTCCTTCTCTATCTTCTTTTACTACTTCTTCTTTTCCTTTTTCTTTATCTTTTCTTTCCTCTTCCCCCTTCTTTTAGAATTCTTCGGCTTTTTTCAACATTATTCTTTAACGTTTTCATATGTTTCTTCTTCTTCTTTTTTTTAAAAACTTTTTATTTTTTTTTTTTGTTGTTTTTGCTTTTCTTCTTTTTCTTTTTATTTTTTCTTTTTCTTCATTTCCTCCTCCTCCTCCTCCTTCTTCTTTTCTCTTTTTTCCTTTTTTCCTTTTTCTTCTTTTTCCTTCTCCATTTTCCTTTACTTCTTATTCTTTTCTTCTTCTTTTCTTTCCTCCTCCTCCTCCTCTTTCTTTTTCTTCTTCTTTTAGAATTCTTCGGCCTTTGCTTTTTTCAACATTATTCTTTAACGTTTTCACATGTTTCTTCTTCTTTTTCTTCTTGTTTTTGTTATTGTTGTTGCTCTTCCTCCTCCTCTTCTTCTTCTTCTTCTTCTTCTAACTGAAGTCCAAAAACTTTTTGTCTGGTGAACATCGTTTCGCCTTGTCTCAATATCCCCACACCCTAAACCCTACCCCCATTTTCCCTCTTCACCTGTTTACACGTCCCTCCATCCTTTGCTGCCGTACTCACATCCCCCTCTACCTCCAGCTTTGTTTCATTTCCATATTAACCTAATCACGTGACCCAACTCTGGCGCCAAATAAATCAATGACCATTGGACGTTTTCGCGCGTTTTATGATCCCGGCAGCTGGCCGTGATGTCCGCCTTGCGACAGAGAATTTGAAATTTGGGGTTCGGAGAGACGATGGCGGTGAGTTGATTGGAGAATAATCGTCAACGAGAATAGAGCGAAATTGCAAATAACCCACAGTGACGGAAGCACTTGGACACACTTGTCTTCGGGTCCCTATATCTTTTTTTTGTGTGTGTGGGTGGATTTGGGCTTAATGGATTCAAAAGATGCAATGAGAAAGATGGCGACGGCAAAAAAGTCAAAACAGAAACAAATAATAAACTGGAATGCAAATATTATGAAAACAACAATAAAGAGTGTGAAAGAAACACAGTAGGAAAAGATTAAATATGAATATGTATAAAAGTATACTCAAGAATTATTATTAGTAGTAGTAGTATCAGTAGTAGTATACTCAAGAATTATTAGTAGTAGTAGTAGCAGTAGTAGTATACTCAAATTATTATTATTAGTAGTAGTAGCAATAGTAGTATACTCAAAATTTTTTATGTCTTTTAATTTCTGTTGTATACTTTCAAAAAGGTCTTAAACGATAGTAGTTAGACTCCATTGTTACATGCAAAATGTCTATTAATAGTTAGTAGTTCAGACGCAACTTCTTCAAAATCTATTACCTTAAAAATTCAGATTTTCCAATGATACTTGTCTGTGAAATCAAGTGAGTTTTTCACATTAAATCCAACACCCTGGTTTTGACTCAAGACTTTTCCCAATTTTAGTTTTCTGGGAATGGTGACATAAATTCATTTGGATTCAAACTTAAAACTGAGTTTCATGTTTCACTTGATAATTTATAAGTTCAATCATTGTCATCTTCAGATGTAGTCTCTCTAAAATCTTGGGTTTGCTCAAAAAGTTTAGACATTTTGGTGATAGTTTTCGAGGTTTGTATATTCAAACTTGTTTGCTATCTCCTCGCATCTAAGGTTTATTATATAAGTTTTACAGTAAATATAATGAACTCTTGTTATTAGTAATGTTCAAAATATGATTTATACTCAAAATTAGTAAATCATTTATTAATATTGAGAATTCCTGTTTAAAAATTAGTAGTAGTTGATTTTAAATCATAAGTATTCTCAAGAATTTATTAGAAGTAGTAGTTTTCTTATTTTTTATGCTCAATTAATTATTTAATGTAGTAGTATCAAATATTAGTATACTCAGAAAAACAGTAGTATTAGTTATTATTTTGTAGTAGTAGCAATAATAGTATAAAAATAATTAATATCATAGTAGTAAAAAAATATGCAGTATACTCAAGAATTATTAGTAGTAGTAGTAGCAGTAGTAGTATACTCAAGAATTATTAGTAGTAGTAGTAGCAGTAGTAGTATACTCAAGAATTATTAGTAGTAGTAGTAGCAGTAGTAGTATACTCAAGAATTAGTAGTAGTAGTAGTAGCAGTAGTAGTAGTTAGACTAGTAGTAGTAGTATTTTATGGAACTTTACAATACACAGAGAGAGAACAATCAAAACTAATCCCACAGACATCGTGATTAGACAACACAAAGGCAAAATGTGTCACCTTATTGACATGACAGTCCCTGCAGATTGCAATGTATCTTTGAAAATCTTCAAAAAGAACTATCAAAATACAAAGATTTTCAAATTGAAATCTCAAAAATGTGGCACATGACAACATCAACCATTCCATTTGTAGTTGGAAAATACTCCAATAGACTCATTGAAGGGATTCCTGGTAGAGAAATACAAGAAAAAAATGAGTAATCACTAGAATTCAAATGAAATGAAATAATAATGGTATTTACTTGATTCCCACTAAATCAAGATATGACACAAGGTCGATTAACGTGGGAAATGAAATAATAATAGTAACACAACCTTGTTACAGACATTGAATCTGTGACAATTTTATTCACAGACAGAATAATCATAGCTAATCGCCCAGGCATCGTAATCAAAGACCACAAAAACAGAAAGTGCTTTCTTATTAACATGCCAGTCTCTGCGGATTGTATTGTATCTTTGAAGATCTTCAAAAAACTATCAAAATATAAGGATCTTGAAGTTGAAATCTAAAAAGAAATGCGGCACATGAAGACATCAATAATTCCAGTTGTGATTAGAGCCATCATTTTGATTGGAAAAGGTTCCGATAGACTCAATGAAGGGATCCCTGGCAGTCCATGTCTGAAAGAAATGCCAAAAAATATTATTCTCACAATCACAGCTTATACCTTTATGAAGGACTTTATGTAAAATATCTGTGATCTTAGGTTCAAAAATGTCCAGTGAAAATGTCATGAGGTTATTTCTGACCTTAGGTCTCTGGTTGGAACCCGGATAGAAATGAGTCTACAACAAAAAACGAAATAAAATAATAATAATAATAATAGTAATAATAATAATACAATTTGTTAACATCTAACAAAACAGATTAGCATGTAGATTCACGAAGTCTAATGCATTTAAATTAATTAATTCATACTGGACCTATGAACACTAATGGGTATGTTTCAATCCTCATAAATATGTTGGACACTATTGTAATGGTAATATGTTGGTGGGGGGGGGTAATATGTTGTCTATGTTGAAACAACAGAAGCGAAATAATAATAATAATAATAATAATAATAATAATAATTACAATACATCCTTAACAATACATAGAGACAGAACAATCAAAACTAACCACCCTGACATAATGAAACAGTTGTGATTTCTTATTTACATGACAATTCCTACAGATCTTCAAAAAGCTATCAAAATACAAGGATCTTGAAGTGGAAATCTAAAAAAAAAAGTCCCATTGTTTTTGTGGCACCAACGTTTCATCGGAAAAAGGTTTTGAGAAACTTTTTGAAGAGATCCCTGGTAGCCTATGAAAATGCAAAAAATTATTCTCTCACATTAAGAAGGGCATTATTTATGCAAAATGTATGCGATCTTAGTTTGATTTATTTGTATTTTACTAAATGTTCAGTGTAAAATGTCATGATACCATTTCTGACCTTAGGTCTCTGGTTGGGTCCCGGAAGAAAATGAGTATACTGCAGAAAACAAAAGAAATAATAATAATAATAATAATAATAATAATAATAATAATAATGTATCTTTGAAAATTTCATATGCAAATACAAAGACCTTGAATTAGAAAAAGTCAAAAAATGTGGCGTATGAGGACATTAAAAATTTCAGGTGTACTTGGAGCCCTCGGATTGATTGGAAAAGATTCATTGAAGGGATTCCTGGAAGCCCATGCCTTAAATAAATACAAAAAAAAATGTTCACACAAGTACAACCCACGCTTTACGAAGGGCGAAATCTTTGTAAAAAGAATGTTTTAAGTTTTTTGAAAAATTGCTCAATGGAAAATGTCATGATGCCATTTTTGACCTTGAGTCTCTGGTCGGAATCCGGAAATAAATGAGTGTACAACAGAAAACAAAGGAAATAAAACAACAACAACAATAATAATAATAATAATAATAATAAAAGAAATGAACAAGTTTACTATCAGTGTCATCCCGGAAGATCGCCTAGCTAGGAACATCCCATAAACTAAGAAAAGTGCTATCAAGTAAAAGTCAATTATCCGATAGGGTCTAAGGACGATAGTTTGGACACGGCTCTACAGGATACAAGACAGGAAACATAACATGCACAAATAATAATAATAATAATTAGAAAGAAAAAAAAGAAGAAGAAGAAGAAGAAGAAGAAGAAGAAGAAGAAGAAGAAGAAAATAGCATCTTCGCTATCCTCATCCTCATCTTCATCATTATCATCGTGTGGCAGACTGGGTTCTTTGGCCATGTAAAGGAAAACAGTTTAGGTGAAGTTTAATTCTGAATTTGAACTGCGTAGAATACAAAAGAATTCCAATTCACTATCTTCTTCTAACAGCAATAAATGAAATAGCATTGTAGACAAGACTGTTTAGCCTTGGTAGGGCAACTACTCCACACGAAAGAAACATTCAGAACTCAAATTGTGGCCAAGGCAACAGCAAAGCGCACTGCTGTCTTCTGTCGATGCCTGTGTCAACCCGTGTTATGGTTTTCAATTACTTGTGAGTACAATTTGGTAGACGGGATTGTTCGGGGGTCGTGGATGGTCCTAAAATTAAACGAAGTTATAAAATCATCGCTCTCAAATATTCACTTGGGGATTGGCTCGCCATCTATTTTTGGATGTACTCGCAAAAATTAAAATTTATAATCCACTTTTCCTCCTTCTATGCGTAAATCATGAAAGAACTGATGGATTCTTTAAACTTTGCTAATTTCAGTCTAGAATAAAAATTTTAAATCATTTAACTAATATTTCACACAACCATAAGATAATTAGACACTATATATATATATATATATATATATATATATATATATAATGGACTCTCCCGTCGGTTTCGACGTATGAGGATCTGACGGCTTATTAATTCAGTTATGGAATTTTGTGCGATAATCTTAAGTGGAATTTAAGACCCGAGTGGGGACTGTGAGAAGAGATCACTGTTAGATTGGCTGATTTTTTAGATCTTGCTCTCGATTCTTGAAGATGATTCAGACAAGCAGATTGAAAATTGATGAGTCCACTAAAACACGTTGATCTCCATTCTACCCGCTCCAAGGCTAAGTGCTCAAGTGTGTTATGTGGTATATTGACTGTTGAGAAGTTGCTTTTCAGCTTATCTTTGTATCTTAGCCATAGGCGTCCTACATTCCTGTAGCCCTGATCTAACTGGCTGTACATTAGGATCTTGGGTATCCTGTCATCAGACATTCTCAAGACAAGACCAGTCCACTGTAAGTGAGACTGTATGATAAAAGTCTAGATTCCTCCAATATATATAGAGAGAGATTGCGTATATTTTGGCAGCATGTTTTCATTGAATAATGTAGACAAGTTTTGTCTACTTATTTCCAATTGGATCCTTTCATATTCCCGTACAAGTCATCATTAAAAGAAGAGAGAAAATTACCGTGTTGATACACATTATTTCATTCCGTGTACTTTCGACATAGCACAATGTCATCCTCAGGGTGTTGTTTACTTCAAGACAAATATTGTAGTGTTCATCATTTTCAATGTCGAAATTTCTGTGTCCATCTGAAAGTTACATTTTCACTTGTGAAGTGAAGAACGCTGTCTACATTATTCAATCAAACATATATATATATATATATATATATATATATATGTTACAGTTTTTTGTGTATATATATAGGTGTAACTAGTGAGTTAATCAAAATGACTTAATTCCCTTTATAGTCTACCAATAGAAGGTTGACCAATCAGAAGCCGCAGAACATTGTATCCGTCGTGTATAAAGGCGGCCATCTTTGTTTATCCTACCGGAATGACCAGAGCCAACTTCTCAGGCGAACATGCCAGAAGGAAGAACTACGCTCTGCTACGATATCCACTGCTAACCTGCACTACGCTTTCCTACTGTCTCCGAAATATTCACTGCCAAACTCTGGATTCTATACTCGAAGACGACCGTCATGAATTTGTAACAATATCAACATTTATTAAGAGCTACAGGAAATTGTGGAGAGCCATGACCGCCAACTTCCTGAAGGGACACTGCACATAGAAGACGAGTGTTCAACCAGACTAAACTCGCTAATCGTTACCCTCGAACGAAGGAACTCAGCTATGTGAGGTTTGTTGATTTTACCGCATGTCAACCCTTGTAGATTTATTTAATGTTGAATTATGTATGCCGCCCATAGTTCATCGAACTCAATTACAAGTAATAACGGTTAACCAGACTAACCTCGACAACCCTACTCCATACCTAAACGCACATAAAAATAAAGACAGTGATTTATTAGTAAACCTCAGAGCGGGTATCTAGGCATTTAGATTATCAGCAATCCAATTATGGCCCAATTATACCTGATCAAGAAACGGTCTCCATATCGAATTTCTGTTTCCTGAATGGCCACTGGAAGAAACACGTATATCTTACGCCATGTTGCTGTCGATTTGGCCTGTGGGAGGAGCCATCTATTCTTATCAAGCGGAAATCTCTTCAGAAAGCATCTCCTTTTCCTTAACTCCCATCATTTACAGTTGCCCATACAGAAAAAAAAACTGGCAGAATGAAAAGAATTGTTTGCTGGAAATCTAGTGTAATTGTTATGGAATATTTGCTGAAGAGAAAAAGCCAACTGATTAAGAAGACATCTGCGTTGAGAAAAATGGCGATTAATTTTGGCGGTTCTTAAATGACTGCTTGCCCTGAAGGGGAGGTCGGCTATCTGAATAGAAATGGTATTTAAAGGGAAAGAAGAAAAGAAAAAGGAAAAAAAAAACAAAAAAACAAAAGAACAAATGGTTTGTTACGGGAAGAAAAGTTAGGGGGAGTTGATGGAATGTGTGAGAATAGTTTGGTAGAGATAAATGCGAATATATGCGTAAACACACAAAGATATAATGGCCGGTTAATCTTTTCCGAGCACAGTCGTCCGTTAGGAAGGCTAGACCAACCATGTTGAAAATGCCTGATCAGGCACATTTGTGCATGTTCAACACGGACAAAGACCACCTGCGGTTTATTCTGCAGATATGCTGTAATCTAGTCACAGTTTCGGGGCGAGACCTCAAATTGTTAAAATCTTCAGTTTTGATTTCGAATCTAGAACGTTCAAATGCTCTTATGACATCGTGCTGGCACTACCATTATTTTCTCCTCAGTCTGAGTAGATAAGCTTCTATCGCCTGGTTCACACTCCTCCCCGGTCTTTACCTTCTTTTAAATAAAATTTTTATTCCTTTTCTTCTTCTAAATTTCACTGGGTTTCTTATTCCAATAAAATACGTCATCTTTTTACTTGTAACGACTTCGTCTGACCACTGAAATTGTATTTAATAATTGTTTTTTCCTCAATATGAGTAGATAGGCGACTATCGCCGGGCTCACACTCCTCCCCGATTTTTTTAACAGGAGTAGAGGTTTATCCCTTGTTTCTTATTCAGTATTGGGTTTCCGCTTCCTTGTAAAGTAGACTTTATCTCCTTGCTCCGTCAGAACCCTGACATTTTATTTACTAATTTTTTTCTGCTCAATATCTCTATCTATAAAAGGCAGGGTGTGTGTGTGTGTGTGTGTGTGTGTGTGTGTGTGTGTGTGTGTGTGTGTGTGTGTGTGTGTGTGTGTGTGTGTGTAACGAATGTACGGCCGCAATTTTCGACGGATTTGCACCAAAATTTACATACACATGCGCCAAGTTAGCGGGAAGACCAAGTCCGACGTTGCATTTCCCAACTCACATCGATAGTGGAAATAATCGATGTTTTCATGCTTCTACGGCAGTTTTCATGTAGTTTGCGGCCATTTTGTACTGGCCAGAATGAGTTTATATATAAACATAGGAAAAGATTCTATTGGCCAGCGTGAGAGCCAACATATGACTGACAAATAATGTTAACTAGCATGCTATATGCAAAAAACATCGATAGCTGAATTCGTCACAAATGGGAAAAATTTAAATCTGCATGGCACTTTACTCCAATTGGCTCATTCGCTTGCTTAAACTCAACGTTGATTCTGATTCCGCAGAACTGGGTTGGGGGTAAAAAAAAGTATTTGTTGTTAACATTCTTTTTTCATTCGGTTTTTCCAGTTACGAGTCCTTTTTTTAAAGCTGATCGTTTTGTGTTCATTTTGTTTAGTTCTTTTTTCGTAACAGATTTAATGTTTAGTATAGAGCTTAGAAAAAATTCACAGTGTGAGATAGGCAAGAAGTAAGGCATCTAACAACATCAGCACGGCAAAGGGCACTCCTTTAAAGGCAAGGAAGGGCAAAAATATTTTTAAGTCAAGTGATAGCGATTGCTGTATGAGTCGTACGATTTTGGAATCAAGCACGGGCAACGCCGGGCCATGCTGTTAGTAAGTAGCTAAGCGTAGAGTATGATGAGTAGATTTTGGTGACCTACCGGACACTATTCATAACTTACTTGTTGACAACATTGATATAATAGCATCATCTACATGCAAAAAAAAAAATAAGGCTAAAAATAATGGAAGCCTTATTAATAAAATAAAAAATACCAACACTTAATAATATTAACTTTGAACATGGCCAAATCTTGACTGTGTTTTGGAAAATGAAAATATTTTATAAAGCATACATGCAAGAAACTATTTCATATTTCACAGTTAAAATATTTAATCCTTGAAAGTGGCTAACTGTATATCCGAAAGCGCTCGAATATAAAGAACATTCGGACAGGTTTTATATAATTTATCATCTGAAAGAAAAAAAAAATAATTAGATCGCATGAGAAATTGTATAAAAACTAAATAAAAGCAGCTTGTCTGTCGTATTCAATGAAATGTGCATGAATGAAGGACTGCTGCCTAAATACGCAAATATCTTGATGGTTCTTGAATGGACTTTAAAGATGGAATTGGGAAGACATAGTGGAGTTGACACAAAACGATTTTACCCATTCTGTTTCTAGCAGAATAACTCAAAGGGTTTTTCAGGGATTCTTACGACAAATGGTGTCAAGATGGCTAAACGTGTTACCTATAAATCTAGAAAAAAGACACACAATTAGTTTAATGGATTTTGTGGAATGGACAGTTATGCTGTAATACGATTAGGACAATTTGGCCGTTGCACCCATTATATATATATATATATATATATATATATATATATATATATAATGTCAACCACAGACAGACTGTTTCACAGCTCTTCAGTGTGGCTAGACGTTCGGTTGCCTCTAGCTAGGATCGAAACCCGACTAAATTGGCGTCAATGTGAGATTCCAGCACTAAGTCATCGGCACAGGGCATGGATGAAGGCGAATTTTAGCGTATTTATTTTAGATAAACACTGAGTGACCGACATATATATATATATATATATATATATATATATATATATATATATATATATATATATATATATATATATATATATATATATATCGTAAAATTTGGGCAGATCTGACCGACCAAAGTCAGTTTCCTGCATGGCAGTCACGCATTTGTAATATCGTCAGCAGTTATGACATTGAGTTATCGTCTTTCATGTATGTCTTTAAAAGTGAACTTCTTCTGACGATTGGTGCCCTAACTACATAAATTTGAGCATGCTACTAGATTGGCATCTAAGTCTCACCATTTTACCGCAGAATTAGCTTGATGCAACCGCCACTTCTGCCCTAACGGTTGCTGGAAGTTTTTTCTATGTCAGTCATGGATCAAAAGAGACATGATCGTCCAAGTATGTATCACTTATGGCATTTAGATGATTGACTAATTCATGCGTACACTTGCCTTGGTTGTCAAGCAGTCCACTGAAGAAATAAATGGCCATCTTCTACGGGAATTCCTTCTGGATAGTCAATCATGTATAGAAAGAGATATGATTGCGCAAGCATGTTTCACGTATGGCACTTAACTGATTGACTAATTCATGAGTACTCTAGCCTTGGTTGTCAATCAGTCTACCTACCGCAGAAAGAAATGGCAACTTTCTACGGGAAAATCCTTCTGCCACGTCATGTATAGAAAGAGATATGATTGCCCAAGCGTGTGTCACTTATGGTCTTTAACTGGCTGATGAATCCTAATTTTTAACTTAATGATGTAATAAGCTTCTTAAGACGACTATAAAATAAACCATGGAATTTCTCCTATTACCTCGTTAAATATTTCAGCTTAACAGCTTGAACAGAATATCGCAATAACAACTATAAATATATGAATGCAGGTTATTATTTAAAGAAGTAAGAGGGTACAAATGAAAAGATTTCAGGCAAAGAATGAACGACCCATTGCCATAAGAATCATGAATGCAGGTTATTTTTTGATGTCCTAAGAAAAATAAATGAAAAGATTTCAGGCAAAGAATGAACGACCCATTGCCATAACAATCATGAATGCAGGTTATTATTTAAAGAAGTAAGAGGGTACAAATGAAAAGATTTCAGGCAAAGAATGAACGACCCATTGCCATAACAATCAGGAATGCAGGTTATTATTTAAAGAAGTAAGAGGGTACAAATGAAAAGATTTCAGGCAAAGAATGAACGACCCATTGCCATAACAATCAGGAATGCAGGTTATTATTTTTTTTATTATGGAATAACACAAATATATTACAAACAGGAATATATACAGAGAAGTAGAAGCGTTAGTACGAACAATCAGGTTTAGTAGAGAGAACAATGTAGTCTCGACCAGTATCACTATTCCAATGTCTTGCAGTAATTGTCTGAACGCGACTCTGTTTCGGACTGCCTCTGACTCGACTCTTGGCTCGACTTGAACTACTGACTCGACTTGAACTCCTCCTGAGGAGCAGTATTTATTAAGTATGGAATAGTCCATTATTATTATTATTATTGGTAAGATCCTATGACAGGGTGAAAAGCTGAAACCTAAGGTTTTATTCTTGCTGCACAAAACCAATGCTTGCTAACTAGAAATTACCAAGTACACTTACTGAAATTGTTAGCCCAATATCCAGAAACAATTGACCATCTTGTACCACGGTATTGGCACTCACTGAATATATAAAACCCGACATGACAGTGTGGGCCAATATCTGCATTGGAAAATCTGCAACTTTTACGGAACGAAAACTGCAAGTAATTGGTATGAACACCTTTCAGACGCGGTTATGGAGAGAGGACCTGTAATAAATTTATGGCAATTTACAATACATACAGATAGAACAATCCAAATTAATCACCCAGACATCGTGATCAGAGACTGCAAAAGTAAAATGTGCCTTCTTATTGGCATGGCAGTCCCTGCAGACTGTTATGGATGTTTGACACTCTTCAAAAAAATATATCAAAATACAAGGACCTTGAAATCTAAATCTCAGAAATGTGATATATGTGGATATCAACAATTCCAGTCGTAGATAGAGCACTCTGATTGATTTGGAAAATATTCCAATCGACTTATTGAAAGAATACCTTGTAACCGAAGTCTTAAAGAAATACAAAAAAAAAATTGCACTCACAAATACAACCCACATCTTACGAAGGGCTTTATCTATGTAAAATATGTTTGGTCTTAGTTGTTTTTTTTCCTTTCTTCAAAAGTGCTCAGTGGAAAATGTCCTTATGCCATTACTGAACTTATATCTTTGATTGGAATCCGGGGAGGAATGAATATACATTAGAAATCAAAGAAAATAAATTATAAAAAGGAAAAGCTGAGAGAAATCAGAAACATCACATGAAGAGAGACAGAGGAAGAGAATAAATACTACTTCAAAAAAACGACCCCTACTACTACTACTACTAATAATAATAATAATAATGATGATGATAATAACAATAATAATAATAAGAAGAAGAAGAAAAGACGAAGAAATGCGAGAGGGTGGAAAGAAAGAACAATAATAGGATGAAGTGAGGAACGGAAGAGAAGGAGGAAATAAAGAGGAAAAAATTGAGTGTGTGAGAGGGAGAGAGAGAGAGAGAAGAAGAAGAAGAAGAAGAAGAAGAGAATTGCAAAGGGTAAACTGAAAGAACAATAATAGGATGAAGTGAGGAACGGAAGAGAAGGAGGAAATAAAGAGGAAAAAATTGAGTGTGTGTGTGAGAGAGACAGAAAGAGAGAGAGAGAGAGAGAGAAGAAGAAGAAGAAAATGAGAGAGGGTGGAAAGAAAGAACAATAATAGGATGAAGTAAGGAACAAATGAGAAGAGTAAACAAAGAGGAAAAAATTGAGTGTCTGTGAGAGAGAGAGAGAGAGAGAGAGAGAGAGAGAGAGAAGAAGAAGACGAGGGGGCAGGTAAAAAGAAACTGGAAAAAGAAAGATGAAGCAAGAAAACAAAGAAAGAAAATGACGACGATGAACAGGAGGAAAAAGGAAGCCCTAACCATAAATGATGATCTTTCCGTGACTATTGTTTAAAATGGTTCTGGAAAAAACCGGAAGTGGAGAAAAGCCCACAGGGATTGGCAGCAAACACTTATGTGGGCAATAGAAGTTAAGTGGACCTACACAGAACCCTGGGGTACGGATGAGTGGCTGGGGATGTCAAGGTGGAATGAGGAAGGGTCAGTTGGAAAAGGAGGAAGAATACAATAAATGACCATAGACAATCCTGTCTGTCCTTAACTCGCGCTCTCAACAATGCCTTTCCTGGCTTTATTATCGTTAAAAGTGTGAAGCAGTTTCAAAATAGCAAACGTTTTGTTGTCTCATTTGGCTGGGAAGATATGAACGCTCTCCGAAGAAACCGGAAATTGGCACCATTTTAGATGTTCTGCCTTGTTCGAAGAAAAATTTTAAGTTGTAAAAAGGAGAGTTTGGAATGATTCGAGCAGAGAATGAATAAAATCAAAAAAAAAAAAAAAAAATGTCGAGAGAAGGGAAAGAAAGCGCCAGAAGTGGCAGTGAAGCCTACATTGATTGATTTTATCGTTTATGACTGCCTGCCTGTCTGTCTTATCGACATCGGACATTAAGGAAAGTGAAATAGTCGAGAAATCAAGATCAATATTCAGGAAATAATAGAAAATACCTATGAGAATAAATAAAAAGAATATGGTGAACGTATCATATGGGAGTAAAAGTTCGGAGCGTTTCTTTTGCAAAATTGACGGTACGGTTTTAATCGTGTGATTTGTTTATTTTTTACGGCTTATCAACCTTTTGCAGGTGATTTCCAACCGGAACATGTTTTTTTGAATTTTAAAAATATCTTTATGGATAATCATTTTTTATACAATTACGACTATTTTCTTGATTAAAAAAAATGGAGAAGAAAATTAATTCATACCTTTTCCATGTGTATTTACGTGTAACTGAGTATAACGAACCTGACTGGAATTGGAACTCGGCTCTCTGATTTCTCTTTCCTGGCTATTATCTATTACATCACACAGCAGTCACTTATCTAAGTACTGACCATGCTCGACTTTGCTTAACTTTTATGATCATACAAGAACCAATGTTTCATCGTGATGTGCCTATGCGCCAGTACGGTTTTTAGAAAATATAATTGAATATATGACCTTAACTTATTCAGATAATACCGTCATTTTATTTCGGCTCCGCTGAACTAAATTTTAGTAACGTGAAATGGCAGAATATAACACTGGTTATTACGAACGCTGCAGAAAATAAAATCGTAACTAATGTTGTCAAGCTTTAGAATCCTGTAGATTTTTTTTAATATTTTGAAATTTATATGCATTCTGTCCGCTTCTTTTCTTACAAAAAGTTGCCTTTAAAAGACAAGATTATATGTTTCTTATATTTTTATTAAATCTAAGAACATTTATCTATTCTGCTAAATTACGAATGAATTTTGACCAGACAGTCATACATTATTTCTATACCCACAGGATGTTTAAAAAATTATCAACACAAACATTACTTATATATGACGAATTTTAACAAAATACATTCCCCATTAAATATTTGTTAAAATTGACTTAAAATTCTGATGCAAATTAAATGTTGCAGCTTATGTTGTAAACACAATTTGTTAGTAAAATCCAAAGGAGACGAAGCAATATTATTGACGGCCTATTCGGCAGTCCCCGAGTGAAAACACTCGGGTCTCCACGTTAAAAACCGACCTTGTGTCACAACCTGACTCAGTAGAAGGTGGTGGCGGGCAAGTAAATAAACGGCCTATTCGGTGGTCGGAGATGGTAAAAAATATTAAGCCCTGGCACCAGGTACTTCCCCCACCCACCGGATTCTACCGAGAAGATTGACAAAGGACGAGAAGTGGGGTTTTCCCGTCGGGATGGATACTGCAGATCTGTGTCTAAGGCCTTCTCTCCTCCCTTACTTTACCCCTACACCTTTGCGTAACATCTGTTCCATAGCGGTGTTATGACCGGCTATGACCAGCTTAGACCATCGGCCCGAGTGTTTCCACTCGGGTTCCAACGTTAAAAAACGAGCCTGTGTCACAACCTGAATCAGTTGTGCGGGGTGTTAAGTAAATCTCGGGCTTTCCCCTAGGCAGTACTTCTCCTTCGGGAAGGGGCTGCGTTTATTGTCCGGCGCCTGATGCATCCCTAAACAGAAAAACGCTGATGGGGCTTGGGCAATTTTTCTACGGTATTGCCGGTAAACCCACCCCGAAATTCGACCTTGCGTTACATTCGGTAGCGACGTGTACAAGTTGAAAAATAATTTATTGATAGCAATTAACCAATGAGGGTTTATTGAGGCGTGGTTATTACGGCTGTGCTGTAAATGGGGCTATATTTCTCCCCATTTTGGATGGGAGAAGTTGTTCAGCCCCGGAGTGAACAACCCTGTGACAGCACCTTCCCCAATGCATTACGAGAGGTTGGGTCAGTGTAATACAAATGCCAGTGCGTCAGTTTTTGCCCTTGGCCCATATGCGTAAGTATGCGTATGGCGCTCTCCACGTTAAGCCGACTTTGTGATACATCACACCTTGGTGGGGAGGCCGGCTGAATATACCTGGCATCTCGGCTTCAAGGGCGTGGTGTCCACCCTCCAGGCAGTACTTCTGCTTCGGGGGCGGGAAGCGGAGCTGGGTTTATTGCCCGGTGACTGAAACGTCTCCAAAAGGGAAGTGCCGAGCAGGCTTGAGCAATTTTTCACATATATTGCCGTTAAATGAACTTTAAACTGACCTTATGTTACATTCGGTTGCGACATGGGTCCGCTAAAAGTTACCTCTGGTGTCTCGGTTTCAGTCACTTTCCCACCGTCCCTGTGTCATCTATATAAATACTTTCATGGTAATTGTTTGCTAAATGTAACCGTAAGTTCTATGGTAACAGTTCCTTCTCTTACACTTTCTCAGTTGATTCACTGTGTTGTACTAAACAAGGATTCTCTCTAGAATCTATCTTATATATCTATACGTCTACTATTCGTCCATGCTTAGAATACTGTACTTTTCTATTCTACTGTATTGTTAAAAAATTGGTCCCACTTTTTTTTATTCTTGTTTCCAGAATTAAAATGTTCCATTCTTTGATAATGTCTTTTTTTTTTCAAACTTTTCTTTACTTAAATTATAAAACTTTGTCCCATTTAATCTGCGTTACTCACCTCGGTTTTCCGGAAATCGATAGTCGCCTGGGGGGGGGGGGGTTAAAACCTCCCAATATGCATAATTATAATGTTACGATTATAAAAAAATATTATCTTTACATAACAAGTAATCTACGTTACAATATACATTAAATCCAAAGTTGCACTGAAGATATAATTATGAAAATGAAAATTAGCATAAATTTGTGTCATAAAGATATGTCGTAAATTGTAGGTGTATGTCCTCAATACATGAGCGGAGAAAAGTTTTATTGATCAAAAATCGCCACGATATATTTCTTTGATTAGAAATATATTACATTAGCGAAACTCATAATTACTGAAAGTGTAATAATATACTTTACAAAATTCAATGTTTGACAAAAAGGAATATTTGAAAAAAAAAACAAAAAAACAAAAAAAAACTGCATGTTGTGGTACGATCCACCTAATTTACATAGAGGAGTACCGACCATATAAATATGGGTTGGTACCGGAAGACGGGGGAAGAAGTAAGAAGAGATCCAATCGAGAGACTCTGCCCGACTGCGATTAAGTCAACCCATTCTACAGGAACAGTCTTCCCAAGAATATATCCAAAACTAACTGTAAATATTGTGTACCTTTTTCCTTGTTTCAATACATTTTGTTTACGTACATTTTGTGTTGTATTATTATTATTCCATGCTTATCCAAGCTTCAACACTGCATAATTAAAAAAATCAAAAATCTTCAAAGATCCCAGCTTAAGAGAAATCCCCAAAATTGCTTTGATAAGTACAGCCCACACAGAAGAACTTTGTCCATACAACGCTTGTGATGTTATTGGAGTGAGAAAAACAAATCATCTAGCCATAACAACACACCACAACCTGCCTTAGGACTTCCCGCAGACCTGGTAAATAGTGCAACCATGGCATGAATTGAATAATAATAATAATAATAACAATAATAATAATAATAATAAAAATAATAATAATAAATATTTTGCCCGTTAAGTGGTAAATGTTGAAATTGAAAACAAGAATAGTACCAGTCATAGCAGGTGCGCTTGGAATGATAAAAAAGAAATACAACAGCACATTGAAAAAAAATCCCTGGAAATCCCAACTTAAGAGAAATACAAAAAATTGCTTTGATAAGTACAGCACACACTAAGAAGAAATTTGTCCATGTAACGCCTGTGATGTTATAGGAGTTAGAATTACAAATCATGAAATGTAGCCATAACAACACACCTACCTTAGGTCTTTCCGCAGACTTGGTAGGTGTTGTGGTATAGCGGAAATCACAATATAATAATAATAATAATAATAATAATAATAATAATAATGAAATGCAAGTTCTTAAGGTTAACAATGACTCCTGTGTTAGTCACCTTGGATTTCCGAAATAGATAGTCCTTTGGTGAGGTTGACAAAACCCAATACAAAAAATCATATAGTGTTACAATTATGTAACATATTGTCACATTGCTGAAAAGAATAACGTAACAGGTAATCTCCGTTACAATATATATTAAATCTAAACTTGAACTGAAGATATAATCATTCATTGAAGTAAAAATTATCATCAATTTGAGGCATAAACATATGTCGTAAATTGTAGGTGTAAGACACTAATACAAGAGTAGAGAAAAGTTTTATTCATCAAAAATCGCCAAAAAAAATATTTCCATGAATAGAAATATATTACTTTCGCGAAATTCATAATTACTGAAATTGTAATAATATGCTTTACAAAATTCAACATTTGACAAAAAGGAATATTTGCGAAAAATAAATAAATAAATAAATAAAATAAATTAAATAAAACGGCTTAATTAAAAGAGTGCTCAATACAATCTTCAAAAATCGAATTTTTTAAAGCATTTCACCCCAAGCAAGACGGGAGTGCCACTAGCACGCAAGGGGGTTACAGAGAGAGAATGGGAGCAAGAGTAAAGAGGCGGGATAGTGGAAAGGATGAAGAGAAGGACGGGTTTCAAAATCAAGGTATCAAAATATGTCGATTGACATTACTATTAAATTTTTAAAGATTACAGCTATCAGGGCAGCAAGTAAGAGGAAGTGAGTTCCACTGTCGGGAAGTCCGGGAGGAAAAGAAGTTCGGGTAGTAGAGGTGGGTACATTTAACTGTTTCGACAGTAAAAGGGTGGGACCGAAATGCCAACCTAGTAGCACGTTTAAATTCATGCCGTGCGGGCACCAGTGAAAACAGCTCGCCAGAGCAGACGCCATGAAAATATTTGTAGAAAGGGCAGAGGGAAGCCACGTCACGTCTGTGAGAAAGTGACTGGAGTCAAGATGCCAGGTCAGAACCTATCACATTGCATAACCGTCTTTGGATTTTGTCGAGAATGATGAACAGCAGAGGCACCGATGTATTCAATGCAAGGAAGAATGGTAGATTTGTAGATTTGAAGGATGGATTCAAACGAGAAAAACCTTCTTGCACGACACAGCGAACCGTCTCTCCTTGCTGTAGATGCAGCTATTGATTCAATGTAGTTGTTCCACGTCAGGTCAGTGGAAAACGTGAGACCAAGAAGGCGAAGAGAGACGCTTTCGTGGAGTTGAGTATCAGCCATGCTGATAGGAGGCAGGGAGATTTCTCTATAGTGGGTAAAATGATAGCAGTTGCATTTTGGGGGCATTAAAATATGCAAGCCATTTCCTGCCCCAGTTAACCACAGATTGGAGGTCCTTTTTAGAGACCAACAGCGACGTTAACTTTGTCAACAATGCCGGATTTAGTATTGGGACAGTAGTAAATGTTAGTGTCGCTTGCGTAGATGTCTACTTGAGAAGTGAAATCAGAAAGATGGTTGATGAAGATCAGAAACCGTATAGGACCCAGGACAGAGCCTTGGGGAGCACCAGCGTTCGTATGAAAGGGTCTGGAGGAAAACCCGTTTAGGACGACCTTCATTTCACCGTTTTTTCAGGAATGATGTTATTAAATCAAACAATCGTCCTTTAATACCGTATCCCTGAAACCTACGTAGAAGGCCGGCATGCCAAACCCTATCAAACGTTTTAGAGGTATCTAGAGCCACAGCCCGAGCTTCGCCGTTATTATCAAGAGCTTGGTATACAAATTCACTTATGGCCGGAAGCAGTTTAGCGGTAGGCCGATGGCAATTTAAGATATAACTAATTCGAACACCGGCCTTCACACTACCATATCTTCAGACAGTGCAAAAACACCAGGGAGTAAATCTCTTACTTATTTACTGCTTGATGATACCGCATATATATATATATATATATATATATATATATATATATATATATATATATATATATAACTGATTTAAAATAAAAAAAACTTCGCATACAGTTTCTAACCATGTTTCAAAAAATGAAGCTAAAAGCTTCAAATTTAATTTTGTAATTAAATTAAAGACATTTTTCATTTCATCCTCAAGCGAATTTTGGATAAAATTACTTTTAAAATTTTAAAATCCAAATTTTAAAGACTAAAAATCATTTAATCATCAATTAAAATGTCTTTAATAAGTTTAAAATTAAATTTTTCTATATATATATAATATATAAATATATATAATAAATATGTAAAAAAAACATTTTTTAAATGTGTTAATTTATTTCGTTAATGTATCTGTAAATTTATGTTTTAGCACTATTTTTTTTAAAAAAAACATGTATAAGTGAAAAAAATTAACTGAAAAAAATATATATATATATATATATATATATATATATATATATATATATATATATTTATAAATGAAAGAATTTAAGATATAATTAATCCAACTTTAATATTTTATTTATTTATTTTTATTTTTATAAAATACAATGATATTATTTTCTGTTCTAAATATATTTTAAATATCTATTTTGCAATATAATAAAATATATATATATATATATATATATATATATATATATATATATATATATATATATAATTTAAAATAATTATGGAATTCTTTTGCAAAATTTTTTTAAATTTGGCAAATCGCAAACATTTTTTTTGAAACTATATTTGAATTTGCGTTCCTTTTCATTCCTTTTTTGAGATCCGGTTTCAAAATCTTTAGGTGAAACGATTAATCAAATCTATTTCAATTAATTTATTTTATTTTTTGTTAATTTTTTATGCATTATATATATATATATATATATATATATATATATATATATATATATTATATATATATTTAAATTGAATTATAATTATTATTTGAAAAATTTTTCCCCAACCACTACCTCGTGCCTTTTTTCTGACTGAAAAAAGCCACAAATTGATAAATTCTATATTATCTTTTCAACGGTTTTTTTTTCTTTTTTTATATCTCGATTTTTAAATTTATATTTAAATATGAACTCAGCTCGTTATATTTATATAATATTTTATAAACCTTTATGAGGTGATTTGGGATTTTATTGTGTTTAATTATTTGTTCTGTAATAATAAATACATTTATCTTTTTTGAAACTTATTTTTTATTTTTTATTAATTCCCACTTGGATTATATACCAACGGATTCGTTTATTTTTTTGGGGAAATATGGAGTCGAGATGACAGGTCAGGATATTTTAAAATTATCTATTCGTGTTTTCTTTGTTAAAATGGGCCTTTCTATGATGATCTTGCTCAAAAAAGTTTTTCCATCCTGAAGAGAAATGTGTCTTCGATATATATTTAACAGTCCCTTATGATGAACTCTTTCTTGATTTATATATCAAATTCCAGTACATTACAGTACGCTCATGAAAAATAAAAGAATTTTATTCTGTTCTGAAAGTGCTGCTGATTCGGAAATTATTATTTGCAAGCCCTCTCGTTAAAACAAAGAAAAATAAAAGTCGAATTAACGCCCGCGCTTTTAGATCAGTTAATGTTTGATGTTTCGATCTGTCAAATCGTAATTGCTTTGCGCCGGTGTCATGTTTCACCACACATATCAAAAAATTCATTCAAAACTTTCCTTCCAGGGTTGTCATATTTTTATAAGCGTCAAAATAAAGAAATATCTTCCTGTCGTAGAAGATTCCCAAAAAGTTATGGGTTTTTACTAATTTACTTTATTCCTTCTGGGCCGAATAAAATCTCATTATGGTCGCCAAGCCAAAATTAGTTGGGCACCTCGGCGTGGGGTAAATGGTTAACGAGAATTCACCGTTGAGTAGTGAGCCCGATCCCCAATCAGTGCCACATACAAAATTCGGCATCAAATAATCCATCTCGGGTCGACAGCCTAGAATCAACACACGTCAACTAACCTAGATGCCTCGGGATGAGGTAAGGGTTAATGAAGCTAGTCCGGTTAGCTATTAGTTGGATATTCACTGGGTGCTCTCATAAAAAAAAAAAAAATCTCTCTCCCCTTTTTGTTTTTGTAACGGCATTCACCCCTCAATTGTAATTTTGAGCCGGATCCAATATTGGATTTCATGGGTGTATTTGGAATTCAACGATCTGTCTTATAACCCGCATGTATAGCACATGCGTTTTGATTATAGTGGTAAAGGTTTCGTGCACCATCCACACTTTTTGAAGGGCCGAATACAGAGACCTGGTGCACTACGTGCCACAAGATCCCTAAACGACCCTCCGCAGTTTTTTTTATTCAGAGTTTTCCTTCTCCTAGACCAGTTGCCATCCAAGGCTATAGAAGCCAGTCTGTCCTGCTATTTACCCATAGCTGGAGGGAGAAGAATTCTTTACACCTTTCCCAATGGTATTAGAACGTAAACCAAATGTAATGGATTCGACTGGATTCCATTGAACTCTTTTATCCAAATTCCTCAATTCAAGCCGATATCCATTACTCCACCATGCTTCATCTCATTCCACCATACAGGAGGCATGGTGGATAAAAAAAATTCGATATTGAATGATTCAAATTTCGTAAAAATCTACTAAGCGCCGATAAATATCGCACTACCGGCAAACCCACAGCGGTCCAACGTGGGGCTCCAACAGCAGCTGCACATATTGAACGAGGATAATGACTGCCCAGTCCCGGCGACTATTATGACGCTGGTAGAGGCATCATCATAACAAATATAAATTGAGTTTTGTTTAAACTAACGCAAAAGGACTTTATAAGTCTGCCAAAAATGTCAGATACTATGCCTTGATTTTTTAATTCCATTGTTCTTAGAAATGGTCATATCCAGAAAGTAATTCGTTCTTTTGTGAGGGGTTTCACTAAATTCAAAATTAGCTGGCGAATCTCATTATTATATTTTTCTTTTGTTTTTGTTTTTCTTTATTTTATCTCTTCTTTTTTCTTTTCTTTATTTTATCTCTTCTTTTTTCTTTTTGTAAAGCCTTTTTTTCCCCTCACGGTCTTTCTACCAAGACATTGAGGAGAATTATTTTCAAAAAGTCTGTTGGGCGTATCCGTACCTAGTCTGCCAAAATCCCAGCTAGGTGGCGCTGCTTTATGACAATAAAAAAAAAAACAACAAAAAAAAAAACAAAAAAACGGATAATATAACCCTTCGTCCTTCCAACTTGTGTTCCCCATATATAGCAGTATGAGCAAGGACGTTGTCCCCACTGGCTGAACATTTCTTCCCACTTCCTAGTAAATTTTAATTCATATCCCAACACACATATTTTCTAACATCAAAGCCGATAATGTGTACACACAAATATATCTTCTATCCTTTTTTAAAATTATATATATATATAAAAATGGACAAAGTCCGACAATTTATTTATTAAAGACATTTTTTATGTGTAACGTTCTTTTTATAGATACAAGTATTTAAGTAAATGCTCTGTTTATAATAAACAGTATTAAATAACATTTACCGGCCTGAATGTCCGAAAAATTTTCATGAAAATATTCGTCCTTTTGACAGGATTCGAACCTTCATCCTATACGGAACCGTCATTTACGCTGACGTGCCTGACCTCTCCAACGGCCAAAAAGGATCGTTCAATTTACTGTTATAAACTTAATCTTCCATGATTCTCGTACATTCATAACTGCTCATTTTGTATCAAATGTAAAATAAATGACGTCATATATATATATATATATATATATATATATATATATATATATATATATATATATATAAATATATATATGGATATCTCATATGCATTTTTTTTCTGAACCTAAATATAGACAAGTGTTGTCTATTTTTATATTTATTTTGTTATATATATATATATAAAATAAATTCAAACAATAAAAAATATTAAAAAATTAAAATCTTCAGACACATTGGGTTAAATAGATTAATATTCTTTCGATTTTTTATTATTATTTCATTTCAAAAATGGCCATGATCAGGAGATTTCAAATATTTCTAAACTTCCTGGTAGCAGTAAACTACAGAAATGAATGTCTTGATGGGGAAAAAAAACTGTTGTCTGTAGTTTTTTTATTTTTTTGTATTTGTTTTATCTTTTTTAACATGAATCTTTTAAACATTCCTTGTGTTGCTCAAACAGTATCTTTTAAGTTATTATTTGAGATAAGAGCTGGATGGATCTATGCTTCTCTGAATATATACTTTATATATATATAAAGATATATATATATATATATATATATATATATATATATATATATATATATATAGAGAGAGAAAGATTCAGAGAGAGACATGATAAATCCAAATAAGAGAACAGATGGCGAAAAATGTTTCTGATAAATTTATGTCTACTTCAACAAAACGGCACATAATATTTTGCTACAACAGTAATGCAATTGTCGCTGCAATGTTTCCTAATATATTTGGACATGTCTAAGAGTCATTTTATCTTTGCATGAAAAAATAAACTACCACCTCCACCGTCTGACCTTATTTTTATATTTTAGCTTAGTGTGACGTCGTCCCCTAGTCGCAGCGCCAACTGTGACGTTCTATCCTGGTCTACCACGGCACCAGCTGTGACGTCCCTAAACAGCACCAATTGTGACGTCCTCGCCGCGGCGCCAGCTGTTCGCTCCTCGCTGCTCCGTTCGGGTGTCGCTGCTCCAAACGTGACGTCCGCCTGTCGCGTCAGTCGTGTTGTCTCGTCCTGTGACGACCAACTGGCTTGGTATCGGTCGCGGCACCCAAATGTGACGTTCTAACCTTTTGGTGATTCGGGTGGGAATCTGGTTAGATTTGATATCAGCCTCGTCGTTCCCAACTCGCTTCCAACGCCTGGTTACCAAAGGTAACTGCATTGATCTCCAGTCTGCCTACCCACGTTGTGAATTGATCTTAGGCAGACGAGATCAATCAGTGGTTGGGGCCGTAATGCAAAATTGAGTTCAACGGGGGTGATACCACAAAATATGCATAAAAGAAAATAAAATGAAAACTCAAAAGTTCAAAGTATCAAAGAAAAGGTAACAAACTTTATGTCTAGTTGTTCGATACATAGGACTGCATCTATCTCCCGACCCGTTCTATGGATTGTGACACGTCGTTTTCCGTTAGGCAAGTTTTAACGCTTCAAGTTGTTTGCTCTCTAAGAAATTGGTGTTTCGGTGTGTCTTTGGACGAAAGTCGAAAAAAAAAAAATATTTCGGTGGTCTGGATCTAAGTCGCTCTTCAAAATAATTGTTCTTGGGTTGAAGAGGAGTCCGGAATTTGCGTGAATCTTGGTCAGCTATCTGCGAGGCGGCTTCAACTGGAACTGCAAACTGGAACTCAACTCTTCTCTGAACTGGACTGAACCCGAACTGATTTCTGCTCGTTGGGGCTTCGTTTTTATGGACGCCGACCAAAACCGGGGGGTTGGTCTGTCGGCGTCGGGGTTCCTCGATAATTCTAAATACATATCCACCTCTTTTTTTTTTGGTTAGGGATTTTCCACTCTTTTCCATTTTTGGGAACCTTTTCTTACCCCCACCTTCTCACCATACTTCAGAGGGGGCGTGAACTGCCCTCCCCCACTTCTTCGTAGCAGCTTCTCATACCTATACTCTGGATGAGGCGTCGACAGCCTCCTTCGTGCGTCACGTGATCACCACTCGACCAATGATGTCTTAGTCGGGCGTGGACGAATCCGCGGCTTTGTTTCAGGAAAAAAAAAAAATCTTGCGTCACTAAAAAAAAAAATCTTTCCTCACTTTTCACTTTCATCACTTGACCAATGATGTCTTAGTCGGGCGTGAACGAATCCGCATTTGTTTCGGGAAAAAAAAACTTGCTTAACTAAAAAAAAATTATCTCTTCTTTTTCCCTTTTCTTCCTCTTAATCGCCGTTATCATTTTCTAGCCGCAAACGGACAATATGACAACTCTTGTTCTACACGTGGTTTTTGTCAGGTATTTTATCGCTAATTATCAGAATGGGTGGTCTTCTTAACACGGCCTCAAAAAAAAATATCTCTAAAATTTCAGTCAGTCTGTCGCCTCGAAAAAGAAGAAAAAACACTTCTAGGTCCCCATTCATTTTCCTTCGGTACATATTTCTGATAACATAATTTTATTATCGCAGGCCAAAGATGTTCTGTCGAAAAAAAAATCGGTCAGTGGACACTCTTGTGTGGCGCGATTAATTTTTCCATATCTGTCCAAAGTCCTTTTAGTTGCCTGTTTTTCGTCAATTATCGAAATAACATTTTCATTTGAATTTTTTTTGGCCAGTCGGTCTGTAGTTGATAATTTTTTGCCTTCGTACCAATAGTTTGTAACACAGCCGTTATCAAAAAAACACATCTGATTCTTTCTTTCTTTCCCTTTCTTTTTACTCAGAATTTCCCTGTCATTGTAATGACACCCTTTCGCCATTTGTTACTTATCAATATATTCATTGTCTCTTAGCCGTGTGTGTGTCTGCTTATCACCCACGATTCGTCTCGCCTTTCTTTCTGCCTTTTTTTTTTCTTTTCCTTTTCTGCCTCGTAAATGGTGCCACATTAGATCGGACGTTTAATTCGTTTAATACCCAGAACTATATCTTTAATTCTGACCTTTTTTTTATAGTTTACTTCCGAAAATAGGTTTCGAGTTGTTTTTATCATTAAATATCTACTATCGATGAGAAACTGAATGAAACATGAACGCAAGAAACACATAGCACAAAACAAAATATTTTTATTGTAATTCTAATAAAATATATATTTTTTTAAATATACATTTTTCTCTCGTTGGAACAACAATAAACTTTATATATATATATATATATATATATATATATATATATATATATATATATATATATATATTATATATTTATTTTAAATATATATATATATATATATATATAAGAGAGAAACCTTTAATATATATATATATATATATATATATATATATATATATATATAATAATTATTTTAGATTATATATATATATATATATATATATATATATAAATATATTTTAGTGTATATATATATATATATATATATATATATATATATATATATATATATATTATTCTTTTTTTTTTAGTAAATTATATATATATAATATAAATATTTGACACTTTATTTTATTGTATATATATATATATATATATATATATATATTATATATATATAAAAGATAAAAACGTTTTTGACTTTTCTTTTTTTTTTTTTAAACTATATATTTTTTTTCATTTTTTAAACAACTATAACCATTATATATATATATATATATATATATATATATATATATATATATATATATTTATTGTTCCCGCTAATATAACAAACACTTGCAACATTTCAAATAATCTTATTAATTGCATTTGTCATGTATTCTTTTTATTATTACTTTTTATCCAAAATTATAACATGTGTTATCTTTTTCTTTTTCTAAAATATTTGCTCGGCTTCCGATTTTTCAAAATAGATCCTTGTAGAATATAGCCTGTGCCATAAAACATTTACGAAAACAAAAGTTTTTTTAAATTCATTTTTAAAAGGTTCCAACAATCATTTGAAGATTTTGGAATCAATCTATATATTATTTTTATTTTATTTTTAAATTTTTTATTTTATTATTTGTTTTAATCCTTAATTTGTTGGGGAATATTTTTTTTTTAACTATCCCTTTAATTATTTATTTACATCGATTTTGGAGACGAAATATTTAAATTCCATATTTTTTCTTTTCATTCTGTTGAGGTTTTTTCTAGACTTTTTATTTTATAGTATTTATTTATCATTTCGTTTGTGTGTGTGTGTGTTTGTGTTAAAAAAATGAAAATGTTTCATCCTTCTAAAATGCTCTATCTTTTATATTTCTCGACATTTTGGGTTATATTTTGATATAGTTGCTCAGTTCTTATACAATGGAAATAATCGGTCGAATAAATTTCTATTTTATTTTAAATTTAAAGACATTTAACTCAAATTTTTTTAATCTGTTTTGTTTTATTTTCGCGATTTCCTTTGAGAGCAAGATCCGACATCATAGCCTTAAAGCCACTGTGTATTTTAAAAAAAAATCTCCTACGCGTGTTGAAAATGCAATTTGAAAAAAAAATGTTGAATAAACTTTTATTGGAAAATCTTTTTTTTAACCTTATCATTTCCCGATACAAAAACTTCCAAAAAAATTTCCATTCCAGTTTATTCAAAAAATTGACCAATCAGGATTTGTTGATGATAGGTGTCGTTTTTTTTCATATTGTCAGACATCTCTCCGAAGTTAACGATGAAAATAGTAAAAGATTCCCTGAAAGGAAGGTTTTTTTTTTTTATAGATTCGCTGTTCATTTTAAACGACGAACGAAGAAAAGAAGAATTCTTCATTATTGAAAAGTTAATAATGCCTGGAAGAAATAAGTCATAAATATCATAATGTCATTATTCTTTAAAACTGTAGATAAGGATTTATAAATTCTTAATATTTAAATTTGATCTAAAAAAGATCATCAAAGCCATACACATACGTAAAATTTATTTTAAACTGTGTATTTTGTACACTGTATGTTTGCCTAAAATGTTTTCATAGAGCAAAAATAATTTCAACTCAAAATCAAGATGGTTGCACTGACCCATATATTCCAAAATCAGTTTTACTGATTATTATTTTTATTATTGCTGTTATTATTATTATTATTATTATTATTATTATTATGAAATTTTCATCATTTAAAAATAATTAGAGTTTCTTTTAAAAAATCGTTTACAATTATAAAAGGTATATCTTTTTCGGATTAATCCATCAAAATGACACTAGGAGAGTTAATTATTTATTTGGGACGTTTCAGTTAAATGAAGGGATTATTTTCTTTCATATGTACAATTCCGCATATCTTTTTCATTTCTTATGCTGATTCAATTTTATTCCATTTTCTTGTAAATCATTTTGGTTTTCAAAACATTTTCTTTAAAATGACCCAATGTCTCCATCACCACAGGATTAATTTTAATAATAATAATTTCAAATGGGCGTATAATTGTCATTTAAAAAAGGGTACAAAAACTGAAACCGCAAAATCTTAAAAAAGACAGCAAAGACGAATGCAACCGACCAGATACAGAAGCGATGGCAAATAAACCGCTTCATGGCCAATCATTACCCTGCCCGTATTTTCAAGCTGAATTTTCTTTAAAAACCCGTACCCATTCAGTGGCTATGTAAAATTTTTTTGAAAGCTGAAACTGAAGGTTTTATCCTTGCTTTTGGAAATTTCTGACCAATTGTAACAATAACTAGGACCAAATTATCAAAAAACATGTACTAAAAATATTCATCAGCCCAAAATGCAGATTCTGTGATAAATATCCAGAAACGATTGAATCATCTTGTATCAGGTTGCACGACGTTGGTACCCACTGAATATAAAACCCGACATGACAGAGTGGGCCAATATCTGCACTGGAAAATATGCAACTTCTACGGGAAGAAAACTGAAAAAAATAATGAAAATTAGTATGAACATCACCCATGACCAGGTTACGGAGATAGGACCTGTTACAATTCTATGGGACTACACAATACACACTGGCAAATAACAATCAAAATTAACCGTCCAGATATTGCTATTAAAGACCACAAACAAAAAAAAATGCCTTCTTATTGATATGGCGGTCCCTGCTGACTGCAATGTATATTTGAAGATATTCAAAAAACTGTCAAAATACAAGGACCTTGAAATAAAATCTCAAAAATGTGGCATATGGGAACATCCACAATCCCTGTTGTAGTTTGAGCCCTAATTCCTGGTTGGAAAAATTTCAATTAGGCTAATTGAAGGGATTCCTGGAAATTCCATGCCTCAAGGAGATACAAAAATTGTTCTGACAAGTACAGCCCACACTTTACGAAGGGTTTTTCTATCTATGTATTTTTTTTTTTTTTTTTTTTTTGTCAAATGGAAAAATTCATGATGATTTTTAACCTTAAATCCCTGGGCGGGACCCGGAAAAAATGTGTAAAAAAAAGAAATCAAAGAAAATAAATATAATAATAATAATAATCTAAATAAAACCCATTCCTGTTTTACTATTATTATTATTGTTGCGCGGTATCATCTTGAAAGAAAGTAGTTTTAAGTGTCTAATTGCCAAGCCCCCGCCTGTCAGTGCTTATGAGTAAAAAAGGTCACTGTAGAAAAGTTATCTATGCACATTTGAAACGCTTCGTTTAGATGAAGAGGGTTTTGCGGATGCTATGTGCAATTCCACACAAAGTAATCTTTGGTAACTCTGAGATGCTGGTGACTTCGCGAATTGTACTAACATGATTTTCGGCAACCTTCTGTATCACACCAAATGCCTCTATATTATTATTATTATTTGTGAATATTATGTTTCCTATTTTGTATCGTGTAGAGCCGGATCCAAACTATTGTCCTTAGGCCATATAGGAGAATTGTCACTTGATAGCACTTTTCTTAATGGATGTTTCCAACAGGACGATCTTATGGGTTACATGTATGTTGATGTTACCTGGGACACTGTTAGTAAATGTGTCCATTCCTTTTCTCACGAAGTCCAGAGCTCCTATTACTGTTGGTACAACCTCAGTCTTCATCGCAAACATCATGTTAATCTCGATCTCCAGGTCGTTGTATTTGGACAATGTCCCGATAAATTTCATGGAGAAAGATGGTACTGCTAAGTCAACAAGCATACACTTCCTGAATTTTCTTGTCTTTTATGATAATATCAGGTCTGTTGGCTTTTATTTCTCTGTCAGTTTGAATTGGTATGTCCCAGAGGATAGTTACATCGTTATTTTGGGTAACTGTGTCTGGTTGGTTCACATACCATCTCTCAGTGGTTTCGATTTTGTGCTTCTTGCATATCTTCCAGTGCACATGTGTAAGTACATTATTATTATTATTATTATTATTATTATTATTTTCTTTGATTTTTGCTGTATAAGTAAGCTATAAATAGATACGCATTTTACAGAGATAATGACATTTATAATGTGCGAGCTATACTTGTGAGTAAGTTTTTTTTGTATTTCTTTAAGGCATGGTCTACCAGGAATCAATATAGTCCAACAGAACCTTTTTCCACTCAAACCCAGTGCTCCAACGATGAATGGAGTTATCGACGTTTTCATGTGCCACATTTTTAAGATTTCCACTTCAAGGCACTTGTATTTTGATAGATGTTTGAAGATTTTGAGAGCCACATTAAAGTCTGCAAGAATCATTATTATTATTATTATTATTATTATTATTATTATTATTATTTCTTTTGATTTCTGGTGTGTACACATTTCTTTCCGGGTACCACCCAGATACCTAAGGTTAGAAATGGCATCATGACATTTTCCACTGACCAATAAAAAAGAAAAACATATTTTACATAGATAAAGCCCTTCGCAAGGTGTAGGCTGTACTTGTCAGGACAATTTTTTGTATTTCTTTAAGGCAGGAATCCCTTCAATGAGTCTACTGGAATCTTTTCCAACCAATCCGAGGGCTCCAACTACAACAGGGATTGTGGATGTTCCCATGTTCCCATATGCCACACTTTTGAGATTTCGATTTCATAATCCTTGTATTTTGATAGCTTTTTGAAGATCTTCAAAGATATATGGAAGGCTGCATAGACTGCCATATCAATAAGGAGGCACTTTTTTTTTTGTTTTCGGTCTCTTATAACAATGTCTGGACGGTTAGCTTTGATTGTTCAGTCTGTGTGTATTGTGTAGTCCCATAAAATTGTTAGAGGCCCTATCTCCATAACCGGGTCTGGGTAGTGTTCATTCTTTATTATTATTATTATTATTATTATTATTATTATTATTATTACACTGTGTAACAGAATTTTGATATTTTTGTCTTTGGTCAGTAAGAATTATTTCTTAATTGCTTCTCTCTCGAAAGCAAGGAGAAAGGAAATAAATATTATTCTTTAAGACAGATTCAGCGCTAAATTGCTGAAGGAGAATTTGCTAGAAGTTTCAGGAACTTTCGCAAACTTTCTAAAAGTCTCAAGAATTTCTAGAACGTTCTGACTACCAAAGATCTTATAACGATAACATGATGGGAGACTATATTTGAGGGGTTGTTTCATGAAATTAATTCACAGTATAAGCGTAAATAGCGAAAAGCTACGCACTTCTGATATACTGTGGTCGATTTTGTGTAATCCTAGAATAGATAAATGCTACTTTTGAATCATATTTTTGTTTTGTTCCTATTTTGCGAGGTCGACAGTTTTCACATTTGCCAGTTTTCCCAATGAGAATAGGTAAATTTCAGAAATATCATTATCCTTGTGACAAGAGCAAATTTGGGAGGAAATATTAGTCATTTTTTATACTTTCTAGATATAAGCAAACAGGAAATAACTGTTGCTTCCCAAGGACAAAAATTGTGTTACAGTGTTATTATTATTATTAAAATTAGGTCAACCCGTGCCCTCAAAACTGACGGGAAAAAAGAATATATTATAAGTAATGTGTATATTGTAAGTAATATATTATAAGTAATGTGTATATTGTAATATAAGTAATGTGTATATTGTAAGTAATATATTATAAGTAATATGTATATTGTAAGTAATATATTATAAGTAATATTATAAGTTTATTATGAGTAATATATTATAAGTAATAAGTAATATATTATAAATATATAATATATTATAAATAATGTGTATATTGTAATATATTATAATATATTATAAAGTAATATATTATAAGTAATATGTGTATTGTAAGTAATATATCATAAGTAACGGAAAACAGTAAAGAAAAATTAAGGGAAGCAGTAAACGGAAGTGAGTTCCACAGACGGGAAGTGCGAGAAAAATGAACAGTTAGAGTAAAGGTGCCGTTGGCAGTTAACTATTTCAGCAGTAGAAGGGTGGGACCTAGATGCCAATCTAGCAACACGATAAAATGCATTCACTCGGGTCACCAGTTGTTTAAAAAAAGCTCGTCAGAACAGTTGCCATGAAAATATGTCTAGAAAAGGCAGAGGGAAGCCACGTCACGTCGGTGAGAAAGTGACTGAATTCGAGATGCCAAGTTAGGATCGATTACATTACAGATCCTTTTTTCTTTTTTTGATTTTGTCAAGAACCTTGAGATAAATAGCTGGAGCACTAGACCAGATATAGAAGCAGTATTCAATGCACGAACGAATCTCCATCTTGTAAATATACAATATTGTATATTTACAAGATGGAGTCTAAAAAGAAAAAGATTTTCTGGAACGACACAGTGACCCAAATTTCCTTGCAGTAGATGCAGCTATTGATTAGATGTAGTCGTCCCACTTCAAGTCAGTTGAAAACGGGAAGCCAAGAAGATGCAGTATGTTGCTCTCCAGTAGTCTAGCACCAGTCATGCTTATAGCAGACAGAATAGTTTCGAGGTCGAGACAATTTATTATAGTACTAGTGTACACATGTTGTCAAAATTGGCGGCAAGAAGGAATGTATTATAAGTAATATGTGTTATATTGTAAGTAATTTGCATTTAATGCATGTATATTGCTGGTAATATTTTTTCCTCAAAAATGTATTGCTGGTATTAAAACCTATGTTTACACTTTCATAGTGTTTTGACCCCAGTTTGGGGGTTAACTATTTGCCCATAGCTGGGACCCTAACAGGTGCTACCATCCCGAGTCAGGGTAAACCTGGGAAGATCAGCGCTTAAAAGGTGGTTCTATGCTCCTCAAAACCTCCTGATTAGAGGCCTTGCTATCGGACGTACTTTATCGATGCGGATGTAGTTTATCGTCATACCCAGGACAGCTATAGAGCTGGCGAAATGGAACCATATTGTGTGCCCGAAAGGAGGTCGTGAAAAGTAAAATCCTTAACCAGTTCAGCATTGATTAGGGCCTCGAATACTTTGCCAAAAAGTGGTAAGAGTCTAACAGGGCGATAATTTGATAAATCAGAGGATTCTCCTGAATTCTTAAAAGCAGGAACTACAGAGGAGTTCTTCCTACAAGCTGGGAAGCAGGAAGCGGCGAGCCAATTGTTGTACAGTTTGGAGAGAACTGGAGCCTGTTCTTTAGGACGGCGGATGAGATCCTTTCACATCTGTTAGCCTTGTGAGAGTCTATTTTGGAAATTGTTGATTTCAATCTATAGGCAAGACGGATTCTGACGAGAAAGATTTTCTGACATGACACAGTGACCCAACTTTCCTTGCAGTAGATGCAGCTATTGATTAGATGTAGTCGTCTCACTTCAAGTCAGTTGAAAACGTGAAGCCAAGAAGATGCAGTATGTTGCTCTCCAGGAGTCTATGGCAGGCAGAAAAGTTTCGAGGTCGAGACAATTTATTATAGTATTAGTGTACCCATGTTGTCAAAATTGGCGACAAAAAGGAATGTATTATAAGTAATATATATATTGTAAGTAATATGTATATTGTAAGTAATATATTATAAGTAATATGTATATTGTAAGTAATATATCATAATATGTATATTGTAAGGAATATATCATAATATGTATATTGTAAGGAATATATCATAAGTAATATGTATATTGTAAGTAATATATTATAAGTAATATGTATTATATTGTAATTTACATTTAATGCATGTACAATTTCGCAATTTAAAATAGTTCATTATTAACATTAAGAATTGAACAGTGTAAAATTTATAATGACCTCAGGAAAGATATCCGTATTTTATCCTCATAAATGTTATATATTTACAACGAATTTGTTTTGTTTCTTTGGGTTTTTTTTTTACTGCAAAAGTTCCCAAAGCACAATATTTTTTGTGTAAACTTTGGAAGGTCTTAATAATCCTTGACAGTCCGTAGATTCAATCTGTAATTTCAGAGTCTGTTTTATTTTTCGTCTTACTAAGAGCGACGTATCATCAGATAATTTTTTAAATTCATTCCCCCATGCATCTTTTTTTTTAATTATAATTTTTAAAGCTTAAAATGAATTTCTAAAAATGAACAAAGCGTTCTTGAAGATATATGTGGTATATTGTATATACGAACCCTCTTCGACGGCGACATCAATTCGCGTCAACGGGACCAAGTTAGCACGGCACCGGGTGGGTCATCGTTATTTTCCACAGTGTGCCGCCTCAGTTGTTACACACACACAAAACGTAAATATCTATCTATCTATCTATATATATATTTTAAGTCGTTTTTTGTTTACACATTCTTTTATAGATGCAAATATTTAAGTAAATGCTCTGTTTATAATAAACAGTACTAAACAACATTTACCATTTGAATGTCCGAAAAACCTGAATGTCCGTATGAAATTTTCCCAGAAAATATTACATCCTCCGACAGGATTCGAAATGTATTTTTTATAAATATAATATATATATATATATATATATATATATATATATATATATATATATATATATATATATATATATATATATATATATATATATATATATATATATATATATATATATATATATATATATATATATATATATATATATATATATATATATATATATATATATATATATATATATATATATATATATATATATATATATATATATATTATATATATATATTTATTTATTATAAATTATATATAGACGCTGATATATTGATATAAATATATATATATATATATATATTGAATAGAAATTTCTAAGAAAAAAAATTCGTTCGCATACAATAACATATTCACCATGCGTCCCTCACATACTTACATCAAATCACTCATCCGATTTTGTTTGTATGTTGTACGGTAATGACATAATAGTTGATTGTTAGTAAATATACTATACATTTTTCATTGTACAAGAATGGTTTTATTTTCATAAAAATGAATTGAAAATTTAAAAAAATATGCATGTAGAAATATAAAACAATCAAAGAAATTTTATTCATCCTCAAATCCCAAGAACTCGTCACTGTGTTGGACTTATTAGACAGATAGCTGATAATGAATATTACAAGTATAACGACTCAGTATTCAACAACGTATAAATCCACGTCCCACGTCAAGCCAATTAGGTGACCGTCCAAGCTTATTTGAGCCTGGGCGTTGCTTTACATTCGTCTTGGAAGACGCACACGTATTTTTCAAGGTATTTTTTAGGAAAGAAAATTGCGCCTTGTACGGTATATATAAAATATCAAGTGTTTTCGAGTCGAGAATAAATAAGTTATGCAAATTAAATATTTGCTTGAAATTATCTTTCTTAGAATTTTCAGTAGGCAAAATAAATCCCGAGTCTTTTTTTTTGTTTATTTTTTTTTTCGAAATAATTTCTCTTTATTTTTAGAAAGTTAGAAAGAAATTACAAAAGATTGATTTTTGTATTCAAGCGACAATTTGCAGTTAAATAAAGTTCCCTAATTTAATCAGCATTTTTCCTGTCGCGTCACTTCAGAAAATTAAGAAAAATGGAAAAGAAGCAAAAAAAAAAAGAAACAGGATTAAAAAAAAAAATAAAAAATTCACGGAACAAATAAAAAAAAAATTACACAGAAATGAGACGTTTTGTTGCTAAGCGACGAATCGCCTGTTTCAGACGGAAAAAGAACCATTTAAAATTAACCTTTTTTCACTTTTTAAATCATTGATTTTTGTATTAAATCAATAAAAATAATATAAGTTTGATAATTATTTGCTTCTTCAAAAAACATTACTACCCTGAATAAGATATCGTTTGTTTTATTGAAACAAGGTACGCTAAGAAATGCCTGATGACGGAGTGGCCTCCCTTGCATCCTCCAGCTATAACAGCAGACAATTAAGAAAGATAATGCTGCAAGCAATAGTCATGGTGTATAACTTTTACGCTGATTCGAATGAGTATTCTCATCTTTGTTACTGCTCTTACTACACTTTCGTAGCTGCATATGCGCGATGTTTTCAGATGTATATTGCACCAGTTGATCTATGAAAATTGAAAAGGAATCTCCTATCACATTCATAAATTTATTTTAATATCTCTTCATATTTTGAAAACATTTCATTTCCGTTTAAAATAAAAAAAAATACCGATTTCTGCGGCGACTAAGGAAATATCAAGTGCATTGGGAAACTTTGTTATTTGGGCCTGTGCACTAAGAGTAAAAAAAAAATAGTAATAAAAAACTGCTCGTAAACAACTTATGAAATGGAAGTAAGTTCGAGGTCACCCCCAGAATTAGCAGGGGATAGACTGGACAAAAGAGTGGAAAAAAAAAATAAATGAAAAAACACTTTTAGAGTCATTGAAAAAAGAATTGTCAATTATCAAACTTATATTTTTAAGATAATTTTTGCAACAAATAACAAAAATTTGTGCTGCAGTAATCATGGCTGAAGAAGGATATTTTAACAAGAGCAAAATTTAAAAATAAAATGCTTTATTTACTTCTTATCATACTAAAATTATAATAAAAATCATCTCCTACTTTTTATAACAATTTATAATATTTTTACCTTATTTAAAGTATAAAACAACTACTTTTGGGGCCAATTTAAAAAAAATTACCAGGGGTGATCGCAAACCTTTGAACTTATAGTTTTTATATATAAAATATATATATTTATATATATATATATATATATATATATATATATATATATATATATACACGCACACACACACGCATAGAGGGTGTGAGGGGTAAATTGTCGCCAGTTTATATTTTTATTTTCGCGCATGCGTATTGTTTGTTTTTTATTTTCTCGACTGCACGGTATAGTTGGGTCAGTTGGGCACCGTCTATGAGGGAAAAAAAAACATAATCTATGGGGCGCAGCTGGGCGAGAGATAAAAAAAACTCCTTGCAACACCAAAGATGTGTTGAAGGCAAGGAATATGGCAACATTCACCAACTTAAAAAAAGGTGACCGTCCAGAAGAGATGCAGGAGTTTCTGAAGTGGTCTGGAGGTTGTAGTTAAAGCCAATGGCGATTTTATTGAATAAATCTACTCTTTACTATTTCAAGATATTTTTGTGCAATTTTGGTAAATATATCTGTTAAAATGAGATGTCAGATGTTATCTTCATTTTCGTGTCATTTAGACGGCAATTTTTCCATCCCAATTATATATATATATATATATATATATATATATATATATATTTGGTTGGATATATGTGAGTTTGTGACCCTGGGTTTCACGCTTTAGCGATCGTCAGACAAACTGATTAGGTGCAATTATAATTTATAAATTCATGAATCATTTATACAATAAAACAAATAGAGAGGTTAATGATTTAAATATATATATATATATATATATTTAAAAAGTTGCAAATTAAAAAAATAATGTTTTTTATGAAAGTATTTATTTATTTATATATATTTGATATTTCAGATTGACCTCAATCTTTCTTTAGAAATAACTGTTTGTTTACAAGTAGCGTCTGTCGTGAGATGCGGACGTCACGTGATATGGAACGCCACTGTGTTCAAATATTCTTATTCTTCACACACACACACACACACACACACATTTGTACACATATATATATATATATATATATATATATATATATATATATATATATATATATATATATAAATTCATGAATCATTCATACAATAAAACAAATAGAGAGGTTAATGATTTAAATGGCGAGAATACATCTTCGAAAACAATATCAAAAAGATACACAAGCAGTTTGCGTTTTTGTACAAATAAAAGAATAAGAGAATTCTTTTTTACTGGTAAGTTTTCCGTCAATGTTGCATGAATTATATTGTTCAATAATTACAGTAATGTCACACTTATTGTCCGAAAGTTGCACGTTGGATCAGTTATTTTAATTTCAAAAACGCACAACCTTAAAATTTAAAATTCAGTGTTGCGACCGCACGTTCCAAAACAATAACACATTTCTCATAGCATTTTTCGGATTACATCTCTATTTTCATTGTCCTCTTATTACCGAGAATTAAAAAACAAGAACAAATCTATTTCCATACCTGAGGATGTCTGTAGGAACAGACGAAAGCTTGTAAAAACTAAAAAAGACCTTATGCAACTGGAATTTATAAACAGGGATCATATGATTCATATACAGGTTCGGGGTTGGTGTATCTTATTGAAATTGTTTGCGAAGATGTATTCTCGCCATTTAAATCATTAACCTCTCTATTTGTTTTATTGTATGAATGATTTATGAATTTATAAATTATAATTGCATATATATATATATATATATATATATATATATATGTGTGTGTATATATATATATATGTGTGTGTGTGTGTGTGTGTGTGTGTGTGTGTTCAAAAAAAAAAAAACTAAATGAAAGCAACTTGTCTGCCGTATTCAAAGAAATGTTCACCACTAACTTAACCGTGCTCAAATCACACTCCTTGGGTCCTGTCACTAACCAACGCCTTTATCCACTGTGCCATATGTCCTTGAGGATACAAGTTCGATTCCTGCCGGAGGACGAATATTTTCTATGAAAATTTCTAGGACATTCAGGCCGGTCAATGTTGTTAATACTGTTTATTATAAACAGAGCAATTACTTATATATCTGTATCCATAAAAAGAATGTATAAACATAAGAATGTATTTATATATATATATATATATATATATATATATATATATATATATATATGTATGTGTGTGTGTTTAGATGTGTGTGTGTGTGTGTGTTTCTAAATTGAATGAAAATTGATTTCTTTTTTGAGGAATCAATAGTAATGATGAATGTATCATCGTAACTTTTATATATAACTTAAATATGTCATAATAAGTGATGAAAAATGGCTTGCATACGACAATGTTCGACGCAAATGGCGTTGTATTGACAAGGACATATCTCCACCGACGCCAGAATCTGAGCCGCATGGAAAAGAAATATAATGTTGTGCGTGTAGTAGGATCGTCGATGGATTATTCATTTAGAGTTTAACGCAGTGAGACACTAAATGCACATTTATACATCAATCAGCTGGAACGTGTCCATGAAATTTGGATTAAAAAGCGCTCTGTGTTCGACGTTAAGGAAAATGTTTCTTTCTCTACCCTCATGAAAACGGAAGGCTGCTTGCATCAAGAATAAATAAAGAACAAACATTAGAATTAGGTTGGCCTGTTCTACTCCATATCTCCCTGACTGTACACCACACGCTTATTACCTTTGTCGATCAGTGCAAAATACCTTGACGGTAAAAAAAAAAAAAAAAGAATCTTTCTGTAAAGAGAGCCAGTTTCCAGAGCTCATCGAAAAATAGTCACATCAAAAACTGCGGTATTTTTTTTATAATTCAAAATATATCGAAAGGCAAACTGATAAGTGGCAACAGGTCATTGTAAAAAAATGGCGAATGTAAGCGTGCTACTCGATTGGCAATTAGGCCTCACCGTTTTACAGTTGCAACTGCCACTTCTATTCTAACAGTCACTTTTCTGGCACTTCTTATCCGTGGAAATCCCTTCAGATTTCTTGCTTCCCTTTTTTTCTTTATCTTCTGGAATTTAAATATAACGTCAATCGCCATCTTCTGTCTTCTTGGACTCTATTCCTTTGTTGTCCTTTCTTCACATCGTCTTACGAAAGCTTTCTCAATCTCTTTCACTCTCTATAACCCCACACACACACACCTGCAACCTAGTAAGATTGCTTATAAAACAAAATTGGACTTCCGTAGAATAAAATCGATAAGCAAAAAAGGGAAATTATTTATGACCCAATATATAATATATATATATATATATATATATATATATATATATAAAAAAAAAAATAGAAGTCAACACTTAATTCAAGCGACAGTCTGTTTCACTTTTTATATTTACACACGCTCTATCTTTTATATATTGAGCACTTTATCCCATAAATATAGTACATCTTAAGACTATATTTCTTCATATATATATATATATATATATATATATATAAAGATTAAATATATATATATTTCTAATGATATTTTTATTTTAAAGAGTGTATTGTACGTTTATCGGTCTACGCATTCGAGAAGTCCTATGGATTTTTTCGATAAAAATATCAGGATGAGAACGTGTGCTTTCCTTAAAAGGGAAAGTGGTGACTTTCTAAACTTTGACGCTCTCCGTAGCCAAGCTGTAAATGACGACGGATCAAACGGCAGTTTCTCTTACAAAGGGGGACGTGATTTCGATTCCTGCCGAAGAGGACTTTTTCTTGCATGCGCGAAGTTGTAAAAAGTGTCATTTTATAATTATTATGAAAATATTTATTTCTAATCATTTCACCCCAAGCAAGGCGATAATACTAATAGGGCGCATGTGGGTGAAAGCGAATGAGAAGATTTTAGTGAGAAGAAACGAGGAAAAGGAGAATAAAAGAAGAGGATTCAGGAAAACAGCAGCTGGCATTTTCGCGTTACATTTAATCTTTTTAAGATTATAGGAAGCAGGGAAGCATGAAAATGGAAGGGAGTTCCACAGGCGAGAAGTGCGGGAAAAGAAGCTGTTAGAATAGAACTTATTGTTGCATCTGGCTATTTTGAAAATAAAACAGTATGACCTCTTTGCCAATGTGATAGCACGATTATTGTAAAAATTTAATAGTCTTTTTTTTTTTTTTAGGTTTAACGAATTGAGACAAAAGTTATGGCGATGTATTAGATAATAGTAACGAAAGCTATAAATAGAAGCGTAAAATGCATTTGGAAAGAAAAGAGAAGAGAGATAGAGAAAAAAAGAGAGAAACATTTATCATTGCTAGATAGAATGTTACCTATGAGGCCGCACCCACAGGTGACAGCGATAGAAAAGGAGGGACAGCCATTACACGTCATCAGATATTACAAACAATTATATTTTTCCCCGTGAAAGTGTGGCTTGTTTACTTGTACATTCGTTGTTCATTATTATTATTATTACTGTTATTATTATTATTATTATTATTATTATTATTATTATTATTGTCGCTAGATGGCAAACAAAATAATCGGAATTTGTCAAAAAGAGGCCGACCGATGACGTAAGATCGAAGTGTCATCATTTAAAACCTGCCTTTTAAATAGACATTTCTATGTCGGAGAATCAACTTATCAAAATATTTTTAACCATGAAAAGTGGCATTATCCGATTTTCTCTCTCTAAATTGGGAGTCTCTCTATCTCTCTCTATCTATCATCTATCTATATATATATATATATATATATATATATATATATAATATATATCTACAATATCTAGCTAGAAACTATCCCAGTCTATTCATATCTATATGACTTTCTTTTCCTCTTTCTGAAAATCAAAATATAATTTCTCTCTTCCTTTCTCTCTCTCTCTCTTTTTCTCTCTCTCTCTCTCTCCCTCTCTCTCTCTCTCTCTCTTGCAGTAAAAAAAAACTGTTGTTGATTCCATCAGTGTAGATAAACTAAACTAAAAGAAACAAACAAGGTGAATTGTAACAAAAAATAAAAATAAAAAAAGGTCGTTACGGAGGTCGAGAGGAATTTATTCCCTAAGGTTTTATATATAAAAATTTACGCAATAAAAAAAAAAAAAATAAAATAAACGCAAAAAAAAAAAAAAAAAAAACAAAAAAAACTAAAAAAATCAAAAAAACTAAAAAAAATAAAAAACATCATTTGTTCAACGTTAAAACAACAAAAACCGAAGCAAAATGTCGTTATGCAATCTCCAATATACTTGAGTGATTCATTCATTTTTTACGGTTTATCAACCCTTTGCAGGTTATTTAAAGCCAGAAAATAGTTTTAGATACAAAGGATTTTTTCTATTTTTTACATTTTTTTTTTAGATAATAATGATGATTATTGGTAAATCTAGTGAGCGATATTTCACCTTGTTGATGAATGAGGTTGAACCTTTATGCAGACAGGCTACAGCATCGGAATCCCCTCCAGTTAGATAAAAACAAGAAACTGGGGCTTTCAATTCGTTAAGGATCACGAAAATTAGACAATTGATAATTGGTAAAACGTTACCTGTTCTAATCTATCTATCTATCTATCTATCTATCTATATATATATATATATATATATATATATATATATATATATATATATAGTCTTATATCATATCTATTCAAATCTATATGACTCTCAGACCCCCCTCTCCAGCTTTTCCTCTTCTCTCTCTTCATATCTCTCATATCTATCTATCTATCTATTGATATATATATATATATATATATATATATATATATATATATATATCCCAGTAAATCATATCCTCTTCATTCCCAGTCTATTCATATCTATATACCCCCTTCTCCCCTCTTTTCTCTCCCTCTCTCTCTATCTCTCTTTCTTTAATCTCTCTCTCTTTTCTCTCTCTCTCTCTCTCTCTATCTATCTATCTTCTATCTATCTATCTATATATATATATATATATATATATATATATATATCCCATATATATATATATATTCATATTCTATCTCTCTATCTTTCTGACCCCCTCTATCTTCTCTGTTCTTTCTCTCTATTTTATCTCTCTCTCCTCTCTAGCTATCCTATCTATCTATCTATATATATATATATTCTATATATATATATATATATATATATCCCAGTCTTCTATCCTAGCTATCCCAGTCTATTCATATCTATATGATGACTCCCTCTCTCCTACTTCTCTTCTCTCTTCCTTTTCTCTCTCTCTCTCTCTTTTTTCTCTCTCTATCTCTCTATCTATCTATCTATCTATCTATCTATCTATATATATATATATATATATATATATATATATATATATCTATATATATATAGCTATCCCAGTCTATTCATATCTATATATCTAGCTTCTTTCTATCTATCCCTCTCTATCTATCTATCTCTTTCTCTCTCTCTCTCTCTCTCTCTCTCTCTCTATCTATCTATCTATCTATCTATATATATATATATATATATATATATATATATATATATATATATCCCTGTCTACTCATATCTAGCTAGCTAGCTATCCCAGTCTATTCATATCTATATGACTCTCTTCTCCCTCTTTCTCTCGCTCTCTTTTCTCTCTCTCTCTCTCCTCTCTCTCTCTCTATCTATCTATCTATCTATCTCTATCTATCTATATATATATATATATATATATATATATATATATATCTATATATATATTCATATCTATATCCTCAGTCTGACCCCTCTCTATCTATCTAATTTTTCTCTCTCACAATCTCAATCTCTCTCTCTCTCTCTCTCTATCTCTCTATCTATCCCAGTCTATTCATATCTATATATATATATATATATCCCTTTCATTCTCTATCTAGCTAGCTAGCTATCCCAGTCTATTCATATCTATATGATATCTTATCCCTCTTTCTGACCCCCCTCTTTTCTCTCTCCCTCTCTCTCTCTCTCTCTCTCTCTCTCTTGCATGTTAATCAATGTCAGAAAATAGTTTTAGATTCTAAAGATTCTTTTTGTTTGTTTTTTTAAGATGATGATAATTATTATTAGTAAATCCAGTGAGCGGTAATTCACCTTTTTGATGAATGAGGTCGATCCTTTATGCAGACAAGCTACAGCATCCAAATCCCCTCCAGTCAGATAAGAATAAGAAACAAAAGCTACAATTCGCTAATGATCATAAAAATTCATTAGATTGATTGATTCTTTTATTTTTGACGGTTTATCAACCTTTATCAATAGTAGAGCCGAGTTCCAATACCAGATGGGCTCATTACATTCCCTTATGCGCAAATACCCTTGGGGAAAGTAGGAACCCCCCCCCTCTTCTCCCCCAGCTATGGGTTAATTAGTAAGAGTTGTATAATTAGACCATTATTAAAATTTATTACAATCTAAAAATATCTCCGGGCTTTAAATAACCTGCAAAGGGTTGATAAGCCGTAAAAAACAATCCATCCATATGCGGTTGACGATGCCAGTTGAAGTTTTAAGTTTTGTGTTGAATTGACACAATTTTCGTTTAATTTACGGTTGTGAGGAATATAAAGAATTAAGAAAAAGAAGAAATTAATTTTTTATTGTTTAAATAAAAATGATTTTGATTTGCCAGTGATGTCTATAACAACGCTGTGTTCTGGAAGATGTTTCACGTTGGCCATTCGCTACGGAAATAAATTCTATCCAGACGAGGTTATTGACTTTTGGAAATATCTCTCAGTCAATTTAGTAACTAATTCGATTTTATAGAAGGTCTAGGGTGTTATTCAATATTCGATTTTTTTTTTTAAAAATCGCAAAATTTTATTCAATAATAGATTTTTCGGAATATTTCAGAGTGCTATTCAATATTCGATTTTTCGGAATATATCAGCGTGTTATTCAATATTCGATTTTTCGGAATATATCAGACCAGCGTTTCTCAACCGGGGTTCCTCAGAACCCGAGGGTCCCGCAAAGGATCACCAAGGGTTCCCCGAGAACAGGTGAGATGAGCTAATGCACTTTTGACTTTCACTTGATTACCTATAAGGATGTTTTGTAATTTCATCTATGAATCCACAGGGTGGTCCGAAAGTCTTGTCACCCAACATAATATAATTTTCTATTTGAGATGGCTGACACGAAAATGATGGAGATGTTCATACAGACCTTCTCGATATGTGACATCGTCAATGAAAATGAATAAACTGAATCCAGTACATGTGTTTTGTATTACTGTATTACTTGTTCGTCTATTGTTCTCATTACCTTTTTTGGTAGGGGGTGACAAGACTTTCGGACTTGTACACGCTGTTTATCGCTAGAATATAAATAAAAAAAAAAAACATTAATATTTTAATTACATTTTCTTTATGTTATATATACGTTATAATATGCTTTACTATGTAGATATCATTCCAAAATAAAAATTGTACAGTGTAGATATTTCTTCATTGACGATAACAGGCCAAAGTAGTAACTATTGCCTAAAAGAAGGTACCCTATAGATTTAGTAATTAGTAAGTGTAATTGGTTTAATTAATACCCACTAAACTAGGATGCAGAAATTATTTAAGCCATTTAATCAGCTTTTTTCAACCAGAGTTCCCCGGAAACCTAAAGTCCCGCAAAAGGTACCCAAGGATTCCCTGAGAACAGGTGAGATAAGCTAATGCACTTTTGACTTTTTATTTAATTTCATATAAGTAAAATTACTAAACACCCTAATATATTCTTAGTTATTGTAATATTGTAATATAGACATGTGTGACTGAAAACTCCATGTTGAAATATTATAAACGAACAGTATGAATTTTATTTAGCATTACCGAAAATTTTGACAAAGAAGTATTAATTCTTCCTTAAACTAGTTATTCAAAAATACGAGGGTCATTCAATAAATAAAGTGAATTTTTCGGTATAAGGACTTCTAATACAGATAGAAGATTACTTTTTTTTTTATTTTTCAACGTAGTCTCCCACCACTGTCACACACTTTTCCCATCTGTGCACAAGCTTCCGTATTCCCTCAGCGTAAAAATCTTTGGACTGATGTCTCAGCCAGTCGCTCACAACACTTTTGACTTCATCGTCACTTTTAAACTTCGTGCTTCTCGTGAACGCTTTCAAAGGACCAAACAGGTGAAAGTCTGAAGGGGCAAGGTCTGGGCTGTAAGGGGGATGAGGGAGCAGGTCCCAGCCCAGCTCGTTGATGGTCTCCACCGTTTGGGCTGCTGTGTGAGGCCTTGCGTTGTCATGATGCAAGATGACTCCTTCTGACTGATGACCCCTGCGTTTGTTCTTTATGTCTTTCTTGACCTGCCCCAGCAGTTCACATTAGTTCTGTCAGACTGAATGAGGTCATTGACTGATACGATCACCTCAGGATACCTCACTCCTGTAGGCCTCCCAGGCCTGTCTTCATCCTTAACACTGCTCCGTCCTTCTTTAAACAATTTAGCCCACTTGTAGACATTTTTTGGCTGAAACATGTGGCACCATACACAGTTGACATTCTCCTATGAATTTCAACTGGTTTGCACCCTTCAGCAACCAAAAACTTGATAACTGACGCTGTTCCATCCTGGAGAAAGCTTCTTGGTCGGCCATCTTTGTTAATCGCCAAAAGATTTTTTTAATCTGCAAAAGAAAATAAATCCATGTGAAAAAGAAGTAAAAAAAAAAGAAAAAAAAAGTAAGCTTCTATCTGTATTAGTAGTCCTTATACCGAAAAATTCCCCTTATTTATTGAATGACCCTCGTATATAGTATGATATTTACCACGTGAACTACGAGGAAAATAAAATGAGAAAGATATGGTAAATAATTTTGTTTTTACGCAGGGGTTCCTTAATTTATTTTAAGGGTTACGCAAGGGGAAAAAGGTTGAGAAACCAGCACCAGAGTGTTATCCAAGAATCGATTTTTTGGAATACTCCAGAATGTTATATAATATTAAAAAAAGTTACATTTATGAGATAATCCCCTTCCTAGAATAAGAAGAAACATACTTTTCCCTGAAATTTCCTCATCTTTCTGTTCAAAGTTTTGTCATACTCTGTTTGAGAAAACATTTGATGCCTGTATGAAATCTGTCAAAAATAAAAATTCATTTAGGCGATCACGACTCTCCACAATCTCCTGTCATGTAACTATTAATAACATTTGTGTTTTTGTTATCGCCCTGTTATGAACTGTCTGCATCTATGCATCTAGCTTTCAATTTGTCCTGTGAGTATCAAATCTTCCAAGCACTCTTTTCTCATTATGTAGCCTATAAATTTCAACTCTCTTCCTGATACAAAGTATAAGTGTCCTTTTTGTTTCCATTTTCTCTAAAACTTCGTCGTGGCTCCCATGTTCGGTCCATAATATTCTCAGCATGCTTCTGTAGAACCACATTTCTGTTGCTTCAAGTCTCTTCTTCATGTTTGATCCATGGTATCCTCTCTTCCCGATGTTAAGTATAAGTGTCCTTTTTGTTTCAATTTTCTCTAAAACTTTGTCGTTGCTCACATGTTCGGTCCATGGTATTCTCAGCATGCTTCTGTAGAACCACATTTCTGTTGCTTCAAGTCTCTTCTTCATGCTCCATTCATGGTATTCTCTCTTCCCGATGTTAAGTATAAGTGTCCTTTTTTTTTCCATTTTCTCTAAAAATTCGTCGTTGCTCATACGTTTAGTCCTTTCTTCTCGCTTTCCTTCACTACCTTCTGTTCGAGTTCTTGCAGTTTCCTTTCTGTGTCTGCTATCAATACTGTGTCATTTGCATGTCTTATGTTGTTAAGATTATAGCCACCAATAACGATTCCTGGTAAAACTTCTAATTCTCCCAGAATTACCTTAATTAATTGTTTTCCTTTAATTCTATGTTCCGAATAACCATTTTTTTCAAGAAATAATTTTCAATTGTTTTCTTAATTCTTTTTCGAATAACCATTTTTACGAGGAATAATTTGATGAAAGGAAGACTGTCCCAATAGTAGAATTTGTAAGTTAACAAAAAATGACGCAGATCTTCATTTTCGCGCACAAATCCTCAAAGATGTAGAAGAGATTTGAAGCAATAAAAATATGGTCCTACAGAAGGACGCTGAGAAAATCATGGACCGAATATATGAGCAACGACAAAGTTTTAGAGAAAATGCAAGCAAGAAGAAGACTTATACTTAACGTCCGAAAGAGGCAGTTGAAATTTCTAGGGAATATAATGAGCAAAGAGTGCTTGGAAAATTTGATACTCACAGGACAGAAGGCAAGAAGGAGAGAGGAAAACAACGCATAACATACTTAGTGATCTTGAGCAGATGGATCGCGGAACAGGATTTAGGAGAAATAACAATGAGACCATTTATTAAGTAGCTGCAAAAGACAAGGAAATTGTGGAGAGCCATGATCGCAAACTCTTGAAGTGAGAAGAAGAAGAAGAACGATCTTATGTAAAAACAATTTATTAAGAGCTACAAAGGATGGGAAATTGTGGAGAACCATGATCGCCAACGTCCTTAATGGACAAAGAAGAAGAAGAAGAAGAGGAAGATGAGGCTTGTGTAAATGGAGAGTGGAACAAGGTTTAAGAGAGATAAAAGAAAAAAATAATTTATTAAGAGCTACAAAGACAGGAAATTGTGGAGAGCCATGATTGCCAATGTCTTGAAGGGACATAGAAGAAGAAAGACGAGCTTGTGTAAATGGATAACGGAACAAGGTTTAGGAGAGATATCAAAAAGACAGTTTATTAAGAGCTACAAAGGACAGGAAATTGTGGAGAGCCATGATCACCAACGTCCTAAAGGGACTAAAAAGAAGAAGAAGAAGAAGAAGAAGAAGAAGAAGAAGAGGCTTGTGTAAATGGATAACGTAACAAGGTTTAGGAGAGATAACAAAAAGACAATTTATTAAGAGCTACAAAGGACAGGAAATTGTGGAGAGCCATGATCGCCAAAGTCTTGAAGGGACATAGAAGAAGAAAGACGAGCTTGTGTAAATGGATAACGGAGCAGCGTTTAGGAAAGATAACAAAAGCACAAAATTTATTAAGCGCTACAAAGGAGAGGAAATTGTGGAGGGCCATGATCGATAACGTCGTGAAAGGACATAGAAGAAAAAGGGCGAGTTTGTGTAAATGAATAGCGGAACAAGGTTTAGGGGAGATAACAAGAAGACAAAAATTATTACGATCTACAAATAACAGGAAATTGTGGAGAGCCATGATCACCAACATCCTGAAGGAACATGGAAGAAGAAAGACGAGCTTATATAAATGGATAGTGTAACAAGGTTTAGGAGAGATAACAAAAAGACAATTTATTTAGTGCTACAAAGTTCGGGAAATTGTGGAGAGCCATGATCACAAACGTCCTGAAGGGATACGGTACATAAAGAATAAGAAGCATATTGTTTTGTTGAACAAAATTGCTTCTTGCGCAACTATATACATACACCACTGTATTTAATGTGTTTAATTCCTTTTCAAAGGCATGAACTTGCTCAATCAGTAATGGACAAATTTTGAACTTGGAAAATAATGTATTCTTTAAGTTTATGTCTTAAATATTGAACAGTTCGGTCGGAGAGAAACGATCGACAAGGCAGAGCTAACTGGTTATTGATAAAAAAGCCAATTACCAATTAATGATAATATAAAATTGACTCGCAGTTGTAACAAAAAAATAACACACACAAGACACAAGAGAATAAGTGTAGGCTGAAGAATATTCTTTCTTGGGAAATTTTTAACATTGCAATTTGTTTACAACGGCGAATTTCCAACGCAAATGAATTCTTCGTCGCAGCCGGATCAAAACAGAAACGTTTCGTTGTGTTTTTGAAACAGCCTGTCCTGAACCTGGGGAATATTTGATAAGAGAGTGGGGTGAACTTTGGCAATATTTTACGCTCACCAGCTTGTAAATGAGCCCGGTTCTAATCGTATTTGTCGATTGCGGGTACTGCTCGGTGGGGCTGCAGTGTATCGAGATTTCGTTGCTGTCATTCAAAGAAGAAACCACTTAAAATAAAAAACAAACAAACAACAAACAAATATAAGTAAAAACAACAACAACGACCCAAGGGAGAATTTCGCAAGAGTTTTTTTTTTTTTTTTGTCACAGTGAACTATGAACAAATAACGTCTTACGCTTTATTGCAGATAAATATTTGTGTCCGCATTTAAAATAAATGCCTAAGCCACCGAAACTGTGTTACCTCCCCTGGTTAGTGGCTGATGGGGGCAGGGTATCGCGCCTGCTATCACACGTTCTACGGAGAAAACTGAAAATTGCATATTTGTCAATATGTAATTGCATGAATAATATATACAGAAACAAATCTAGTAAGCAATTTATGACAAAATGAACTTTTAAAAAAAAATTAATTCATCCCAGGCAAGGTGATAATTAGAATAATTTAAAGGAACCGGAAACAAATTTCAGAGTTTAAACGGAGACGTTAGAAGTATAGAGTTGAAGTAGATTTTAGAAGGAACTGGAAACCCAGTCTTGAACAAGAAACAAGGGATAAACCGCTACTCCTATTCAAAAGATTGGGGAGGAGTGTGAGCCTGGCAATAGTCGCCTATCTACTCATATTGAGGAGAAAATAAGTAGTAAATAAAATTTCAGAGTTCAATCGGAGACGTTAGAAGTATAGAATTGAAGTAGACTTTAGAAGGATACCGGAAACCCAATCCTGAACAAGAAACAAGGGATAAACCGCTACTCCTATTCAAAAGAGTCGGGAGGAGTGTGAGCCTGGCGATAGTCGACTATCTACTCATATTGAGGAGAAAATAATTAGTAAATAAAATTTCAAAGTTCAATCGGAGACGTTAGAAGTATGGAGTTGAAGTAGACTTTAGAAGGAACCGGAAACCCTGTCCTGAACAAGAAACAAGGGATAAACCTCTCCTCCTGTTCAAAACAACGAGGAAAAGTGTGAACCGGACAATAGGTAAACCCATCTGAACCTATTGTGGAAAAAATAAGTAAATAGTACCAGTTTCAGAGATTAGGGGGTTACTAATACGCAAGGGAGCTATTGGAAGTGAAAAGGAATTAAAATAATTGACACTCAATAATAGAACAATTTTCAGATTTTAGACGGAAACTTTAGAAGTATAGAGTTGAAAGAGACATTAGAAGGAACCGGAAAACCAATCCTGAACAAGAAACAAGGGATAAACCTCTACTCCTATTCAAAAGATTGGGGAGGAGTGTGAGCCTGGCGATAGTCGCCTATCTAGTCATATTGATGAGAAAATAATTAGTAAATAAAATTTCAGAGTTCAAACGGAGTCGTTAGAAGTATAGAATTGAAGTAGACTTTAGAAGGAACCGGAAACCCAATCCTGAACAAGAAACAAGGGATAAACCTCTACTCCTATTCAAATGAGTGAGGAGGAGTGTGAGCCTGGCGATAGTCACCTATCTACTCATATTGAGGAGAAAATAATTAATAAATAAAAATTCAGAGTTTAGACATAGACGTTAAAAGTATAGAGCTGATGCAGACTTTAGAAGGAAGCGGAAACCCAATCCTGAGCAAGAAACAATGAATAAACCCCTATTCTTGATTAAAACTAACCTCAATAACAGCGTTTAAAGCCATTAAATAAAATTAAATTAAAATGTCCCCATTTCCCGTCATCGCAAAATATTTATAAAATAACGATCAATTTCCTTTATCGCTTTAGAAATACTCTGCTTTTATAAGGGCTACCTCTGACCAAGAATGCCGTATTTCCGCCATATCTGTGCTGTCGCTGTCGCTGCCCGGTCCTCACACTCCTGCCGCGAGAGAGTTCAAAAGAGATTACACAGCCTTGTCCTACTGATGAAACGAGCTCGAACCTACGCCGCTAGGACCCGCCATTCCATGTTTCCGGGTAGCAAACCATTCCCCATTCGCGTCCTTCAATGAAGAGAACGTTCCACCCAGACAGCTTCTTCCCCGGAATGGTTGCTTTGTGGAGCCGACACCCGAAAGGATACTCTCTCCTTCCAATTCCCTTACAACACTCTCACTGTGTTATTCTATCTTGAGTGGCTCTTGGCCTTGTATAGTGTAAGCTAAGAATAAAAAATGAAAAAGAAAAATCCCCTAGTCCCATTCTGAAAATAAAGGCGTGTTTAATGTTTCATGTCAGACTAAAGATATTTGAAATGTTCTCGACTCCATCCACTTCTTAAAAATTGAACAAATATTAGCATCCGTTTGCGAGGTTCTTGATAGAGCGAAGAATTTTTGTGTACTCATTCTTTATCTATCTATCTATCTATCTATCTATCTATCTATCTATCTATCTATCTATCTATCTGTTTCAGTCTATCTATCTATCTATCTATCTATCTATCTATCTATCTATCTATCTCAGCCATTCCATATAATATATCTACCGATCTATCTATCTATCTATCTATCTATCTATCTATCTATCTATCTATCTGCTTTAATCTATCTCAGCCAGTCCATATAATCTATCTATCTATCTATCTATCTATCTATCTATCTATCTATGTTACTTCGATGCAGTGTTACAAGTTTAGCAAGTTTGCTAGATTAATTATGATTGAATAGTGAGTACCATACTCACTGTGTGCTCCCAAATCTAAGTTCCGCTCATTAAAATCATTATCTATCTATCTATCTATCTATGTTGATGTCTACGAGGGAGAAGACTGAATGTTTCTCGATCCAAGTCACTTCACAAACCCAGACCCAATGACCAAACTTATGTATTTCCTTTCGAAATTCAAAGTTAACGAATATTTAATTTTATTTAGACTGCTATTTATTGACTGAATTAAATTGAAGTTAATTCTATTATTTGATGAATTTAAAGTGATAATGTAAGAATTGTGTAGGGTCATGGCTTTGGTGGCATAGTAATTGCGAATTCAGACCCTCTGTGGATTAGTGTAGACTTTGACTGATTGGAAACAGAAGAGAGCAATAACTGAGCAGTACTAAAAATAAGAACTAGACGAGATATCCCAAGACATGCTCAACGAAACGAAAACAATCTGTTCCCGTTGATTAAATAAAGTTTTTAGTTCGAAATTCCCTGAAGGTTTACCGGATCGAGAAGCACCTGAAGAAGACCAGAGAACACGACGGTCGAAACGTTGTAATAATAATAACAACAACAAAGACTCGCATTCTTACAGACTTCTCCGTCTTTTCTTCTTCTTTAGTCGCCAGCCTCGCTAGGTTTCTTGCGTAATAGTGACTTTACGGGTCACCCGGCTTTCTTTTCGCTCCTCAGTTGGAGCCGGTATGTCGTTTCGATAGGGTTGATTCGGGTTTTCCAAAATCTTTCGCTATTGGGATTGACGGCGAAGTGTGGGCCCCACTCTGTACGTTGTGTACTACATACAAGCTGGCGTAATTCTTGTCTGTGGTCGTGGTAACATTTGTACCTTTGTGGCCAAGTGCAGGTCGGAATCAGGCTGGAATAAAAACTCCTTCACTAAAAAGCACAACACTGTTGATAACTCTAACAACAGGTTTATTGAATACTAGCAGGAGAGCCCGGTGTTTCCCGGGGATGTAACAGTAAGAGATAGATCAAGTATCGACCATCATAAAGACTGAAAATAAAATTGACAAAGATTATTGTTTAAGGTTGACGGACACGCTTGTCTTAATTAGTTTTTTTTTTTTTTTTTACGAATCGGTCAAACCCAAACTCAAACAAAAAAACATTGTTTTCAATCGTTATCGATTGAATAGAATTTTATTATAAACAATTGTCTTGTAAATGCAATTTTTAAAGCATTCTGAATGTAAAAATAAAGAAAAAAGTGTGCAAGGCAATAAGAAACACTACCTGCCAAAAAAAAAACGTGAAGTTTTGTTGAAATTGGTTGAAAAATGTAGGAAATCCGATCCCATATATAAACGAACACACACACACACACACACACACACACACACACACACACACACACCCTGGGTTTTATAATAAGTATAACTCGATATGAGTTGTCCCCCTTTCATTCTTGCGATGCGTCTTAATCGTGTTTTCAAATTGATTTCATGCAAAAACAATTGTGTTTTTCCAATTTTTGGCGCTGTCAGAACCACCGCAAGGTAATTTTACGTAGTCCTGTGAAGTTTTGTTGAAATCGGTTGAAAAATGTAGGAAATCCGATCCAATATATAAACGTACACACACACACACACACACACACACACACACACACACACACACACACACACAGCCTGGGTTTTATAATAAGTATGATTAAGAAAAATTGGTTGAATAAAATGTCTATTATCTACGGCAAAATCAAGTTTTCTACTGCAGGTTGACGATTTGGTAAATCCAGTCGCAAACGTAAAGTAATGAGTTGCCGGTCCGATTTTCAGTCAATTCTTCTGTCATGCGTGTGTCTGTGTTTTCGATCCAGCCACGGGAATTGCGGTTGTGCTCTTTAGCGATGACTGTCTTACGTGAAATCCCGGACCGCTCCGAGCCGATGTCTCCTGGGCTTGTCTTTGCTTGTTTTCGCCCCGGCCAAAGGAAATGCGACTTGACCGAATCACTGACGACGTCCCTTGTGACCGATTCTCCTTGGAAATGTTCTTAAATTCATTTTTTTTAAAAATTATTTATGACATAAATTTCAACGCGTTTCTTTCTTATTTTCTTTTCTCAACCATTTAACTTACTCTCCGGAGTATTTTAATAATTGTTATCCAATTAATACTCCCGCCAAATCACAATTCTGTAAATTCATACAATTAAACGTCTAAACAGGGTCAGTGCACTGTTATAAAAAGACAATAATCTGGGCGCCTCGGTTTGGTGTAATGGCTAACAAGCTGGTCTTGCTAAAACTGTTACAACTAAATAGGGAATTCGTTCCTCACTGGGTGTTCCATACTTTCGGCCATGTGCCACATCTAAGCTTAGAAAATCAATACAAGGACAATAATTCTAGTGTAAATAGTAACTCCTCATACCAGAAATTCAGACAGGAAAAAAATCGTTTGTCACGTGACCTGCTCTGACAACATCGCAGTGAAAATATTTCTTTTACTAGATATCTTCTAGCTGACTTTTTATTTTTTTTTAAAGAGCTTCTTGTTCGGGTCGAGGCCCTTTACTGCTCCCGATTTAGTAGATTGTCTAACTAATTGTAAAGCAGTTTCTTTAAATAATGTTTTTCAAAACTGAAATCGGCGGGTCGCGTAAAAGGATTGAATTAGAAAAAGAAAAGAAAAAGCAACTTGATTATAGTGTTTATGTAATATTTAAAAATATTTTAGCGATTTTCCATATCATACAAAATAGGGCACGTGGGACTGTTCCACATTACAAAATATTCAGATAGAAGCTGTAGAAGCCGGTCTGTCCTGCTATTTACCCATAGCTAGGGGGAGAAGAAGAGGATTCATACCTTTCCCAAGGGTATTAGCACGTAAGTGAATGTAATGGATTCAACTGGACAGTCAGTCAGTCAGTCAGTTATGTGCCATGCGTGGTAAACGCTTAGGTGATCATGTATCTTTCGATACATGACTGACGAGGCAGACTTTCCCGCAGTAGGTTGCCATTTCTTTCTGCGGTAGACCAGTTGCCATCCAAGGCTATAGAACCCTGTCTGTCCGTCTATTTACCCATAGCTAAGGGGAGAAGAAGAGGATTCATACTTTTCCCAAGGTTATTAACACGTAAGTGAATGTAATGAATTTGAATGGAATATCAGTCAGTCAGTTATGTGCCATGAGTGATACACGCTTAAGCGATCATGTATCTTTCGATGCATGACTGACGAGGCAGACTTTTTCCCGTAGTAGGTTGCCATTTCTTTCTGCGGTAGACCAGTTGCCATCCAAGGCTATAGAACCAGGACTGTCCAGCTATTTACCCATAGCTAGGGTGAGAACAAGAGGATTCAGTTTATTTTCATGAAATTAGTTTTACTTCAAAATAAAGCATATGTATTTATATGTGTTTATCATTACAGAGCAAATAAATATTCTCTCAGTTATGTACCATGCGTGACACACGCTTAGGCGATCATGTATCTTTCGATGCATGACTGACGAGGCAGATTTTTTTTCCCCACAGAAGGTTGCCATTTCTTTCTGCGGTAGACCAGTTGTCTTACAAGGCTACAGAACCTGGTTTGTCCTGCTATTTACCCCTAGCTAAGGGGAGATTAAGAGGATTCATACCTTTCCTAAGGGTATTAGCACTTAAGTGAATGGATTCGACTAGAATTCGAACTCGGCTCCCCGATTACCTCAGTCCATTAACATTACCTCAGTCCATTACTCCATCGTGCCTTCTAGATAGAAGCCACTATATCTTTTTTTCCTTTTTTTTTTTTTTGCATTTAGAACAGACCCTAAGAAATTTTCGCTGTTTTTAAGAATAGCCCCACACCTTTCGTTATATTTCGATACATTATGGCGAATATTTCTACGTTTTCTTTTTAATTATATATCTCTTCAGATCTCCTCTTTCTTTAATATCTGTGAATTTCCATGACTACTTGAGAAAGACAGTGAAGTGGTTACCCGCTGACTACACCAAGGTTTTGAATTTAGAGCGTTTTTTTGTTTTGTTTTGTTTATTTTTCACCTTCGGTACGCAGGGAAGAATCGCTCTACGCAGTGTCCTTTCTTTTATTATGCGTAAATTGCCATGACTTCTCCAGAAAGAAAGTGCAGTAGTTCACATTGCCTACCCCAGGGTTTTGAATTCAGAGCAGGTTTTCTACCCTTGATACCCAGAGAATCATGGCTCTCCACAGTTTCTTTTCTTTTATTATGTGTAAATTGCTAGGACATTGAGAACGATATTGGATTAGTTTCCCATTGTGTACTCCAGGGTTTAGAATTCATAGGAGGATTTCTGCCCTCGGAACGCAATGCGTTAACAGCCCTCCACCGTTTCCTCTTCTTTATTATGTGCGAGTTACCATGACTTCTTGAGAAAGAGAGTGGAGTAACTTCCCGTTGTCCACTCCACGGTTCTGAATTAAAAGCAGGCTTTTTAACCTCGGAACGTGTGTGATCATGGCTCTCCACTTTTTCCTTTTCATTATTATGTGTGAGTTACATTGAATTCTTGAGAAAGATAGTGGAATGGTTTTTCGTTGGCCAACTGCGCGGTTTCTAATTCAGAACAGGCTTTCTAACCTCGGAACGTGTGTGATCATGGCTCTCCACTTTTTCCTTTTCATTATTATGTGTGAGTTACATTGAATTCTTGAGAAAGATAGTGGAATGGTTTTCGTTGGCCAACTGCGCGGTTTCTAATTCAGAACAGGCTTTTAGTAACCTCGGAACGTGTGTGATCATGGCTCTCCACTTTTTTCCTTTTCATTATTATGTGAGTTACATTGAATTCTTGAGAAAGATAGTGGAATGGTTTTTCGTTGGCCAACTGCGCGGTTTCTAATTCAGAACAGGCTTTCTAACCTCGGAACGTGTGTGATCATGGCTCTCCACTTTTTCCTTTTCATTATTATGTGTGAGTTACATTGAATTCTTGAGAAAGATAGTGGAATGGTTTTTCGTTGGCCAACTGCGCGGTTTCTAATTCAGAACAGGCTTTCTAACCTCGGAACGTGTGTGATCATGGCTCTCCACTTTTTCCTTTTCATTATTATGTGTGAGCTACATTGAATTCTTGTGAAAGATAGTGAAATGGTTTTTCGTTGGCCAACTGCGCGGTTTCGAATTCAGAACAGGCTTTCTAACCTCGGAACGTGTGTGATCATGGCTCTCCACTTTTCCTTTTCATTATTATGTGAGCTACATTGAATTCTTGTGAAAGAAAGTGAAATGGTTTTTCGTTGGCCAACTGCGCGGTTTCGAATTCAGAACAGGCTTTCTAACCTCGGAACGTGTGTGATCATGGCTCTCCACAGTTTCCATCATTGCTCGTTACAGATTTCGTTTCTTTCTTTTTTTTTTTCAATTATGTGTGAACCGCCAAGAAGTCTTAGAAAACATAACGTAGTAGTTTCCTGTTGCTTTCGCCACGATTTCCGAGTATTTCTTCTAGTAGGCTGGTTGTCAACCAAGTGTAGAAAGCTCAGTCTAATCTGCCATTAACCCGAGTTTAGTGGTGAAGAGATAGAGAGTTGGGTTTCCAAAAGGCATGAACTCCAGGGTATCTGAAGTGCTATAGTATTTTAAATAGGCAATAAAAATATCGAGGTACAGTTACATATAAAATAATTATGAAACCTAACTATCTATTTATCAATCTGTCTATCAATCTATCAATGAAATTTTGTTTTATCTAACTATCTATCTATCTATCTATCTATCTATCTATCTATCTATCTATCTATCTATCTCATTTTCTTCCTCTCCCTATCTATCTATCTATCTATCTATCTATCTATCTATCTATCTATCTATCTATTTCAGTCTGTTGCCCTATCTTATTCTCTATTTATCACAGTCGTTTCATCTCTCTCTATCTCAGTCTATCTATCTATCTATCTATCTATCTATCTATCTATCTATCTATCTATCTATCTATCTATCTATCTCATTTTCTTCCTCTCCCTATCTATCTATCTATCTATCTATCTATCTATCTATCTATCTATCTATCTGAGAGAAAGTGAGAGGTACAGAGAGCGCGATTGAAGTAAAGGTAATGCAAAAGAAGACTTGACTCCTATAGAACTCTGTGGACACGTGACACGATATTTGAACAGGTTTTGACCTCCTGAAGTGCACTTTAACGTAATAGTGGCAGGCAGGTGCGCCGAAAGCTAAAATCATAAACGAAGATTCAGATAAACAAGAAATGAACAAAACAACATCAACAAATAACAAACAGAAAATGGATTTTTTTCCGGCGAAATTTGATTGACGCAGCAAGAAAATCCAAACAAGTTTGTTAGTGACGATTGCAAAAACGCACATTCGCGGGTACAAATATGACAATGTTTGTTTGTTTTTTTTCTTGCAGGTTGGCATCTGGTTGATACGTAAGAAGCTCACATTGACAAGCCCTAAGAACGAAGCTATAAACACATTGGATAAATATCTCTAAGAAAGAAAGAAAGAAAGAAAGAAAGAAAGAAAGAAAGAAAGAAAGAAAGAAAGAAAAAGAAAAAAGAAAGAAAGAAAGAAAGAAAGAAAGAATAGAGAGAGATAAAGAAAGAGAGAAGCAAAGAACAAAAAGAAGTCAGGTGCAAAAACAGAGTAAGAAATGCGTACAGAAATTTGTCTGTAAAAATAGTTTCACCTTGAAACACAGAAAGTACCCCAAAAATAAAAATAACGAAGAAAACATTGGGTAGAAAACAGTTAGGACGCAAAATGCGGGCACTGACACTAACTAACCGACGTACTGAGGTCTCCTCTACTCCCATATTTTGATACTGCCTATTTGTTGACACCTGCGATGATACCAAGCAAAAATAGGTACACCAGTTAAAACGTAAACAAGAAAAATCCTAAAAGGAAAGGCCAAGTGTAGATATGTCGGTTATTCAGTATAAAATGATATTATGGACGATTAATTCCGATTGTTTTTTTTGTAGTCAATGTCTTCGGTTTTAGATGTTTTATTTGTTTGTGAGAATCTTGGCGTCTTTCGAATTGTAAACAAGCTAATCGCATTCCAGGGAACTAAAAGGTTAAAAACGGGGGTCATTGTGTAAACATGATACATCCAAAGTTTACATCAAAACAACAGAATTCGCCAATTGGTTGTTAAAAACAACGTTGTTTTTCTTTTTGTGAGTTGGTGGGTCTGAAGTTAATAGATAAATCCGTAGAAATAAATATCTTTCGTTGACAGAGATAATAAAAAAAACAAAAACTTTTAAACGTAAACAAAACGCAATAACTAAAATCAGACCTTTTTTAATGACGTAGAAAAAAAAATGAAAGAAATAAATGAATTGCGTCAAAGTTTGTTTGTAGAAAAAAATATCAGTAAATAAAATTTTACTTAAAATATTTTTAATTATATGGTTACATTTAATTTGGTAGGTACTGGAAATTTTTATTGGAAATAAGAGGGAAAATAAAAAAAATTGAAAAACTATTTTAATTTAATTTTTTTTATTCAAAAATCGGTTTTTTTTATCATTTTCCTTGAAATGAAGAGATTTTTTTTAGACATAAAGTTTTTTTTTTATCTAAAAATCAATTACAAATATCTAAATGCGTTATGACTTTAAAAAAAAAATAGCTGTTAAATAAATATACCCGGTAAGGTATCTTAAATATTAAGGGTTTTCTAAAAAAAAATGAAAACATTGTTTATATGTAACGCCTTTCTTATGAAGTGCGCGGTTTTTTTTTCAACTTTATTCAAGGGAGATAACTCACTTGTCTTCAAGTGACGAGCCAATCAGCATGTAGCTTTTTCTTCTTGTTCGGTAGCATCATTTTGTAAGATTTTCTTTTCTTTTCTTTTCTCTTCTTTTCTTTCTTTCTTTCTTTCTTTCTTTCTTTCTTTCTTTCTTTCTTTCTTTCTTTCTATCTTTCTTTTCTTTATTTTTTTTGGTTCAGTTTGCCTTTCAGGCTTTTCGCTGCAGAAGTTGAAATCACTAAAGCAGACAAAAAAAAATGTATCAAATAATTATCAATTGGAAAAGTACGGAAAAATATTTTGAAACTATACTTCAGCTTCATTTGTTTTTGTTTTTTGTTTTTTTTAATAAATTCTTTCCACTCTCTCTTTCTATCTTTCTCTCTCTCTCTCTCTCTCTCTCTCTCTCTCTCTCTCTCTCTCTCTTTTCTTTCTTTTTTTTTTTTTTATTACAGTCGTACGAAGCGGTTTGCTTTGTCTCCCTTTCTTCAAGGCACAAGTGTCTTCGCATCAGCTACAAAAAGAAGAGAACGGGTATGGAAGTGGGAGGAGAACTAGCAAGGGTAATAGCATGAGATGTGATAAATATATAGAGAGAAGGAGAGAAGCCAGGCCGCATCTCATCAAACGCAGTTAACCACCGCTAATTTCACACACGCTCTGTCAAAGCAGTAACACGAGCGTCGCAGCGACTCGACGCAAAAATAAATAAATAAACATACGTAGCTTTTTAATTGTAATACAATAATTCTTATGGGCGTGGCATAGATACAGATATAACTTAAGGAAAAAATTAAATTATTAGTCAGAAATTAGCGCATATGTTTTAAACATCTGGAATTAAATTTCTTTTGAGAAAAATACAATAATACCTTTCTTAATTATATAAAACAGATCATAGCTAACTGGAGGCAGTTTAGACTATTTTCTTATTTATTTATTTTTTGTATCAATTCACCCCAAGCAAGGCGATAATGCTACAAAGACTGGGAGTGAAAGAGAATAAAAAATAAACTTTAGAAAGTACTAGAAACCCAATCCTAAACAGGAATAAAAGGGATAATCCTCTCCTCTCGTCCAAAAGAAGGGGGAGGAGTGTGAACTGTGCGATAGGTGAACCAATCGACTCTTACTGAGGAAAAATAGATAAATAAATAGAAAATAAAATTTCAATGTCTAGGCGGAGACGTTAGAAAACCGGAGAGGAGTGTGAACCGGGCGATAGGCGAACCTATCTACGCCTATTGAGGAAAAATTAATAAATAGTAAATAAATTTTCGGAGTTTAGACAGAGACGTTAGAAAACTGGAGAGGAGTGTGAACCGGGCGGTAGGCGAACCTATCTACGCCTATTGAGGAAAAATAAATAAATAGTAAATAAAATTTCGGAGTTTAGACAGAGACGTTAGAAAACTGGAGAGGAGTGTGAACCGGGCGATAGGCGAACCTATCTACGCCTATTGCGGAAAAATAAATAAATAGTAAATAAATTTTCGGAGTTTAGACAGAGACGTTACAAGTATGGGGGTTGCTGTAGACTTTAGAAGCAACCGAAAACCCAATCCTAAAAAGGAAACAAAGGATAAACCTCTACTCCTGTTCAAAAGAAAAAGGAGGTGTGTGAACCGTACGATGAGCGATCGTATCTTTTCCTATTGTTTATTTGTTCATACGTCTAAACTATAATTATGAACTATAATTTTGGAAAGTAGAAAATTCACTGAAATACGTTTGAGAATTTACAATTTTTTTAGATGAAATTAAGAAAATGCACACTTCAAACGAAATGATCAAATATCTGGAAGCAAAAGAGACGTCTGTTTTCCATATACAGTGAGTCCCCCGCCTATTCGCGTTTCAGCATTCGCGGCTTCACACATCCGCGGATTTTTCTTTAGAACATACCTACTTGTTATTCGCAGAAACCCCGAATATTCACGTGTTTTAATGAAAAAACATGTATAATTAGCCGAGATTCGGGTATTTTTTCGATAGAACATATTTAAAATATTCTTGTATTATTTCCCTGTTATTTAAGTGACTTAAAACATATGACAGTCCATTTTTATGGTAAAAATTGGCAGAATTGTACATTTTCCTTGTGAAAAACAAATGCAATCACATGTGTAGTGCTTGGGCATTGTTCTTTGTTAAGGGCTGCGGCTGGGGGTCATAAAAGTCTGGGGGCATCATCACAGTTCTGTTTTTAGAAAATATTTTAAACTTTATATTTTATGTCTTGTTACACATAATTTATACAGTATTTTCAATGGTTGTATCGATCTATGCGTAATTAAAAACGCTTATTGTACGTATGAAAGAAAAGTGTATAGTCATCAATACCATTTTTCAAAAATGTTTTAAAAAGGGTCTGAAATGTTTCTAAAGTGTTTAAGATGAAAGTTTAAGGCATATGGGGTTTTAACAACTTTGTACTTATGAGCAGTTTTAGTGGGGGTCACAGGTATTCGCGGGTTCTAACTATTCGCGGTCGGTTTTGGTCCTTAATCCCCGCGAATACGGGGGGACTCACTGTATCTGAAATATAATTCTAAACTATAATTATGAAAAGTGAAAGTTTCACTGAAATATGTTATAAAATGTCCAAGTTTTGATCTGGAATCAAGAAAATATTAACTTTAATTAAAATGGTCGTAATATATACAAAAATAAGTAAACGTTTGCTTAAACCGACGCCAGAATATGGGAATAAAAATAGAAAAAAAAATATTTTACTTTGGTTTCATTTTACTCTTTGTCTGTTTTGAAAGGTTAATTATTATTTTTATTATTATTTAATTATTCGAATTTTGAAGAGAAGAACAATCCAATCATGAATTCTATTTTGCGTTATTTATTCATTAATTTAAAAATAAAAATAAATAAATTAAAAACATTATTTTTAAATTAAATGAACAAAAAAAAATAACTTTCTGTTCTAACGGAATAAATATTTTAAAAATTAATGTGCTGAGTAAATATAAAATTGTAATAAACATCAAATATGCATTAGGCGAAATGAAATGCAAGATAACATTTATGAGGGAGATTAACTTTTTTAACATTCTAAAAAGCTAGCGACATTTTTTTAGTGCTATTTATAAATACTTGTTGCAAAATAAAATCCTTACATTTGTCTTGAAAATTCAGTCAGCGGGCGTAACACGTCGGCTATGATGTTTTCCTTTTGTCATTAATCTTATTGTCCTTTTGTCAAATATATTTTTTACTTATATCTGAAATTTTTAGACATACACACACACTTATACATGTGCGTGTGTGTGTATAATTGTATTGTTTAATATTTACTATATTATCGAGGGAAACATCGGATATAGATAGATAGATAGATAGATAGATAGATAGATAGATAGATAGATAGATAGATAGATAGATAAATAAAGAGAGTGTGAATGTGTGTGTCTGTGTGTGTGTGTTGGTGTGAGTGAGTGTAGATAGAAATCAACACTGCAGGGTGACTGTCAGTTTCACGCTTGAAGCTATCTTCAGGCCATATATATACGTATGTCTATACAGTCTCCTCCGCCTCTCGCTTTCTCGTGTGCGCTCGTCTGTCGGTATGTTCGTGTGCAATTCTCTTTGGCTGCATCATTCGTAACGAGTTGTTGCTATGCATATATCGCTTGATAAAGAAAAACTGATACCGACTGGCGCCGGGTCGGGTCGGGTCATGTTTGGGGCGGGTTCGGTTGCAGCAGAATTCAAACTGAAATGAAGAAAGCATCGTTTTGACAATGCACACTGCAAAATATTATATTTTTCAAGCACATACTAGAAAAAAGTTTATATATATATATATATATATATATATATATCCCGGCTTCAAGCAATCGGATGTCTCGTCACACTGAAGAGCTGTGATACAGCAAAAACAGTCTGTGGATGACAATATATATATATATATATATATATATATATATATATATATATATATATATATATATGCAATTTATATATATATATATATATATATATATATATATATATATATATATTATTTATATATTGTATATGCGCGGTACTTATTGGAAAGCGCTCAACATCATTCATAAACTAAAATATATAGATGGAGTAATGTGAGGTTTCATGCTCTCTGCGATCGTCAGACAAACTGTCTCTATTCCTCCTCTTTAACCCTCTGTCTGTCTGTCTGTCTCTCCCTCCCCCCTCTCTCTCTATCTATATATATATATATATATATATATATATAATTTTAATACCTATATTCATTTTTGTGAAAAAAACCCAGATAATACAATTTGTAAATAAAAAATATTATGGAAACTGTTTTCAGGGATACAAAATATATTTATTGTTATACGTCATTTTTATAGATAACAAAAATTTAGTATCTGTCTATATTTCTGAGATGAGGTATTATTTACATTATTGGGACTAATGTCCTCATCTTTGTCGCCATATTTTTACAACGTTTCGGCCGTTGTACGCTTCAAGTGGCTGGAATGTCGAACTGAACCCTTTATTTCGCTCACTGTGGTAGACTGTTCTAGTTCCACGTGCCATGGATGTCAGTAAAAATGGTTGCTAAAGACATTAGGTTTATAATACCTAGAAATTCATACACATATGTCCACAAGGCACATGGATAAAGTCGTTAGTTAGATCCAGTGACAGGACCCAAAGAGTGTGAGTTCAATACCCGGTTAAGGCAGTGGAGAACTTGGAGAGGGGAATTAACAGGAGATAATTGATAACTGACATCCATTAAACATGGCACGTGGAACTAGAACAGTCTACTCCAGTGAGCGAAATAAAGGGTTCAGTTCGACATTCCAACCACCTGAAGAAGGCCGGAGCATACGACGGCCGAAATGTTGTGATAAATATGGCGACAAAGATGAGGACAATAGTCCGAATAATGTAAATAATGAACAAAAATTTAAGTAAATGCTCTGTTTATAATAAACATTATTAACAACATTTACCGGCCTGAATATTTGAGAAAGTTCATAGAAAATAGGTGTCCTACGATGGAACCGTCATATACACACACACACACACGCGCGTGCGCACTCACACATATATAAAGCTACTTAGACGTAAAGGGTTACCGTGTGTCAAAGGATATGAGAAAACATCATTAACGAGAGCGAACAATGAAAGAACAAGGATTATGAAGACAGAAGATATCGACTGATATCGAATTTAAATTTTCGAAGATCAAAGTTGATTGGAAAGCAAGAAGCCGGAAGAAGCCGGAAGTGCGCTAAAAGAAACTGTTAGCATAAAACTTACGGTTACATCAAGCCATTTCAACTGTAAATTGATGAGATAAGTACTGCAGTCAGTTTTCATAAATTCTAGCTACCGTAGAGGAAAGTCCATGAGAACAATTAACATGAAAGTATTCAGAGAAAAGATACAGGAAAGCTACGTAAATGGCGATGGGAATGTGACTGAAGCCGAGATGCCAGCATTTCAGATTCATCTTTGGATTTTATCAAGACTCTCTAGATATATAGCAGGATCTCCAGAAATTTTTTTTACGAATTGGTCAAACCCAAACTCAAACAAAAACATTGTTTTCAATCATTATGAGTCTACCGATTGAATAGAATTTTATTATAAACAATTGTCTTGTAAATAGAATTTTTAAAGAATTCTGAATGTAAAAATAAAGAAAAAAAGTGTGCAAGACAATAAGAAACACTACCTGCCAAAAGAAAAAAAAGTGAAGTTTTGTTGAAATCGGTTGAAAAATGTAGGAAATCCGATCCCATATATAAACGAACACACACACAAAACAAACAACCTGGGTTTTATAATAAGTATAACTCGATATGAGTTGTCCCCCTTTCATTCTGGCGACAGCGATGCCTCTGAATAGTGTTTTCAAATTGATTTCGTGCAAAAACAATTGTGTTTTTCCAATTTTTGGCGCTGTCAGAACCACTGCAAGGTAATTTTACGTAGTCCTGTGAAGTTTTGTTGAAATTGGTTGAAAAATGTAGGAAATCCGATCCAATATATAAACGTACACACACACACACACACACACACACACACACACACACACACACACACACAACAATGGGTTTTATAATAAGTATGATTTATTTACAATTTTGGTTTTTTATTTTGCCTTTTGAAAAAATAATAATCAAACTCAATTTTTAAATCCTTTGAATTTTAGTTTATTTTTATACCTTTTTGAAAAAAATAATTTTAGTGTTAGCATAGAACTTAAACTCAATCATTTCAACTGTTGAAGGAGTTAATTTACCAATCCTGTCTAAATTTAACATCTTAGAGGAAAAAATTATCAGAACAAGCATGAAAGTTTTATAGAAAACCTTTTAAGTTCTGTCCATTATTCATTAAGAATGGAAGAAACACCAGTTAGTGTTAAGCAACACAGTGAACCATAGAACTTATATATTACCATTCATTTTAGCATTTCAACTATCCCAAAAGGCAAAATGAGTCACTTTTTATTAAATTTACTTGTCTCTTTTAATCTTATTTTTTAATGTCTACATTTAAATTTATAAAACACTGTTGTTGGTTTGGTATACTAAAATGCTTATAAAGGAACATAGAAATCCTGTTTTTGTTCCAACCTGCAAAACTAGCAAATCAATGAGTCACACAGATTGAGGGAAAACCATATATAATTTATATATATTCTGTGAAATATCCTGCACATTAATAGGAAAAATATTTCTAATTAGGGCATTAAAAAAAAATTAGGCGATGAAAATATTCAAAGCAAGGACAAATGGTAGAATTAAAATATCTAATATAGATTCTGTCAGATCTAGCCACAGTGAACAAGTTTCCTAGCAGAACCTAAAATTGATTCAATATAATCTTTCCAAAAATGTCAAAAAAAAACGTCTAAAAAAAGCACAATGAGCCACTCACCTGGATGTTATCATTAGCCATACGATGGAAGGTAAAGAGAATTCTGTCAAATGATTAAAAAATTTCATTTTGGAGAAAAATTAATTTTTCCTTGCACTAGTTAAAACAGAAGATAAATTTTTAGATCAAAGAATTTGACCTTATTGAAATGCTCAGACTTACCAATAAACAAAAGAAGTGTGAAAAATATTTGATAAAACATATTTACATCTTTTTTATATAAAACGTTAGTCCGATTACATTTAAATTTAAGTCTAGGTATCTTAGAAATGAGTAGAACAATTTATACAAAAGAATAGAAAAGGCACAGGAAGCTACATTACAGTGGCGAGAAAGTGACTCAGGTCAGAGCCATTCTTAAGAATAAAACGAAGGCTATGGAAAATTACAAAATAAATAATTTTGAAAAAATCAAGATAAATTGTTTAAAGAAAGAATAAATACATAAATGAAAAAAATGATAAACAACTTATTTTGTTATAAAAACGTTAGTCCGAGAAGAAATTGCATTTAAATGTTAGCATCAGCCATACTGATGGAAAGCAGAAACAGTTCTCTTAATTAAAAATAAGAGAGAAAAAAAAGAACAGGAATTTACAGAAGATAATTTGAAAAAATGTTTGAAGGTCAAAGTTGACTGGAAAGCAAGCGAGAAGTGTGAGAGAAAAAAAACTGTTAGCATAAAACTTATGGTTACATCTGGTGAGAAAATGACTGAAGCTGAGATGCCATGTCAGGGCCAATAACATTGCAGATTCTTCTTTGGATTTTGTTGAGAATCACTAAATATATCTCGTCTGATCTTTCTGCACGAAATACTTTCTTTTTTTATTTAATATCTTAACTTTTCTAATCATAGCTGTTATATAAATTCTGAATTTTAGTTTTTGCCTCTTGAAAACAAACTTGCTAGCCATTACACCACGTCGAGGCGCCTAATACTAATTTATTTATTACTAATTAGTAGGGATAATTCCCAGGAGGATTCAATGTAACAGAACAATAATAATAATAATAATAATAATAATAATAATAATAATAATAATAATAATAAATAAATAATAATAATAATAATAATAATAATTATTATTATTATTATTATTATTATTATTATTAATATTATTACAGCCCACACTTTACGAAGGGCTTTGTCAATATATATGTAAAATATGTTTTATTTTGTTTTTTTTTCCAGTGGAAAATGTCATGATGACATTTCTAACCTTAGGTCTCTGGGCGGGACCCGGAAAGAAATGAGTACACATCAGAAATCAAAGGAAATAAAATAATAATAATAATAATAATAATAATAATAATAATAAGAAGAAGAAGAAGAAGAAGAAGAAGAAGGCAATCCTTAAAAATCCATTTCGCTTATAATTTATTTCAAGAATATATTTATTTAAATATTCATGTCTTCAGACCGAAGGTCTTTTTTTTTGGTTTTCTTTTGAGATAAATCTGAAAAGATAAATATTTAAAAAGAAACATTTTGATGAAATAAATTATAAGTGAAATGTATGTTAAAGAATTGTCTTTACTATTTTACTTTATATATATATATATATATATATATATATATATATATATAATAAAATAAAATATATAATAAAAAGTAAAATATATATATAATAAAATAAAATATATATATATATATATATATATATATATATATATATATATATATATATATATAAATTAGCTTGTTTTTTGCTACACAGTAATAACCATGTTTCAAAAATATTCGCTTGAGGATGAAATGGAAATAATGTTTTAATTTTAATTGCAAAATTAAATTCGAAGATTTTAGGTTCCATTTTTGAAACATGGTTATTACTGTGTAGCGAAAAACCATATTTTAAATCAATTAATTTATAATATTAATGCTCTGTAAATTTACATTGAGCACTATTTTGTAAAAAATAAAAATATCAATAAGAACATCGGATTATATATCTTACTGTTCTTTATATATATATATATATATATATATATATATATATATATATATATATATATATATATATATATATGTTATGAAATAGACAAAGTCCGACAATTATTTTAAAGACATTTTTATGTTTATACATTCTTTTTATAGATACAAATATTTAAGTAAATGTTCGGTTAGCATGGTCGATTTTACTGTCATGGAAGATTGTAGTTTAAAACAGTAAAATCAACCTTGCTAACCGAAACAATCCTCTGTGACCGAAACGGTTAAGGTACGTAAGGTTGTATGACGGTTCCGTATAGGATGCAAGTTCGATTCCTGTCGGAGGATGAAGATTTTCTATGAAAATTTCTCGGACGTTCATGTCAGTAGATTTTCTTTATCTCTTATAAACAGAGTATTTACTTAAATATTTGTATCTATAAAAAATGTATAAACATAAAAAATGTCTTAAATATATATATATATATATATATATATATATATATATATATATATAAATAATGGTCTTATATGTACGTTTTAAAAAGTACATATGCGGTTTCCTTAGTGCGTGTGTGAGCGTGCTGACATTGACATTCTTTGGTTAAAGGGAGATAATCGTACTCAACGATTTATTTCTCAAACGAGAAAACATTTCCGTCGTTGCAGACAAAGAAGCCTCAATTCTCGAAGACACAGTTTCCCGTCGCTAGTTGAAACACAAGTCTAATTTATGCAGGTGAAATTAAAATATTGTTGCAGACATTAGATTGTTCACAAGAAAATGGTGTTTTAGCTGGAATTTAAGTGGATTGGCTTGATTAATTTTACGATATATCAATCCCCACTTGGATTATTGAAGATCAGCCTTTCTTTATTATTATTATTGGTTTGGGAATATTAGTTATTTGGTGTTGAGTCCATAACCATTGACTTGATCCCGCTAATAGGTAAAAATTTTGACCTATTTCAGGCACAAAATATCGCCAAAATAGGAACTATTTTTATTTTCTATTTTCGAAATGTAAGTAAAAAAAAAACGTTATTTCCAGTTTAAAAAAAAAAAAAAAAAAACAGGGAATTATCCGATTCAAAGGAAATTTTCACATTGGTTTGTTTTGTTTTGTTTTATGGCATATCAACACCTCAATGAGTTATTTAATGACGACAAGATTTTTATTGCTGGTAATATTTTTATAATTTAATATAATATTATTTTTGGTTTTAAGTCAAGTACGGCGCCTTTCTTAAGGATGTTCATTTTTACATCAAGAATCTGATTCGATCCTTTAGTTGTTTGGTTTGGTTTGTTTTACGGCATATCAACACCTCAATGGGTTATTTAATGACGACAAGATTTTTATTGCTGGTAATATTTTTATAATTTAATATAATATTATTTTTGGTTTTAAGTCAAGTACGGCGCCTTTCTTAAGGCTGTTCATCTTTACATCAAGAAACTGATTCGATCTTTTAGCTGTTTGGTTTGGTTTGTTTTGTTTTACGGCATATCAACACCTCAATGGGTTATTTAATGCCGACAAGATTTTTATTGCTGGTAATATTTTTTTCCCCAAAATGTATTGCTAGTAATTTTTTTTCTTCAAAAATGTATTGATGGTAGTAATTCTTCTTCAAAAAATTGTTGGTATTAAAATTTATTTTTACACTCACACACTGCCCCGAACCCAGCCTGGGGCTAACCACTTGCCTATAGTGGGGACCCCCAACTGGTGCTACCACTCCGGGTCATTGTGAACCCCGGAACACTAGCAATCAAGAGGCAATTCCCGAAAACCTCCTGATCAGTGGCTTCTGCATTACTCTTTTCTCTTCTCGCTCATTATTAATGTTTCTGTTCCTAATTTTTACACACCCTGTAACCCCCTGTGACTTAGTGGCTTTGCCTCCTTACTTGGGATGATACCGATTTAGAAAATAAAAAATAAATTAAAAGATATGTTGAAGAATCGAAAAATGTCAAATTTTAACGCCATTTTCAAGTATGAACCGTTTTAAAAATAATTTTGATTTTATTTTTCATTTTAGCAACTGTTAGATTATTTTCTCATATGGATGTTCAAAAAGGAAATAATTCTAAATTACTACCTTTGATTAACTACGTTTTCCTATAATTCAATAACTCTTAAATTCAAAATAATTTTAAAAAAGGCCACATTGGGTGCAATTAGATATTTTATGACACCATACATGCAAAAAAAATATTCTCCGGAACGTTCATGCGGATTTTTAAGGGAAATTAAATGACTAAATAAAATTATGTCATTAAATATTTATTCAACTAAATATGAACCATTTTGTTGCACAAAATTTCTCCATTTTTTCTTTCAAGTTAAAGATTCCATCTTCACAAAATTTCGATGGTTTCTCCACAAAGAACTCATTAAGGTGATTTTTTTATGTCATCCGAATAATTATAATTTTTACCAGTAAGATTATTTTGCAAGAACCTGAATAAATGAAAATCCGAAAGAGGAATGTCTGGTGAAGATGGCGGGTGGGGTAACACATCCTAGCTAAGCTGCAATAATTTTTGCCGGGTTGCCAAATATACGTGAGGTCTGGCATTATCCTGATAGAAAACAACACCTTTCCTGTTCGCCAATTCTAGGCGTTTTTCTTGAATAGCTCTCTTTAATTCGTTCATTTGCGAGCAGTACTTTTCAGAATCAATTGACTGGTTATTTGGCAGACGCTCATAGTACAGGATTCGTTTCCGATCCCATCGGATGCACAGCATGACTTCCTTAGAATGAATAACTGCTTTTGAGTTGGCTAAAGCTGGCACATGTTTCTTACCCTAGGATCTTTTTCGCTAAACATTGTTGTAAACAATCCATTTCTCATCACCCGTCACAATTTGCTTAAAAAAGGGTGTTTTGGAACCAGTTTATCTTAATTCGTGGCAGCGTACACAGCGGTTAAAGGGCAGCAAATCACAGAAGAAATTCGGCCTAAAAGATTCTTTTCCCTCACATCATGTGGTACATCGTAGCGATTTGAGTACCCAAGCTTCACTAAGTGCCCATGAATGGTGGATTTTGATAAATTTAGTGTTTCTGCCAATTCTTACGTTGTGTAATGCGGGTTATTCTGAATCAATGTCTTCATTTGTTCGTCATCTGTAGTGGGGGGTATCTGCCGGACCGTTCTTCATCCATAAGACTACAATCATCAACTCTAAACTCAGCTAACCACTTCCGTACAGTTCTGTCAGCTAAAGCACCTTCACTGTACACGGCACATATCGTTTTTGCTGCGTGCGAGGCATTTTTACTTTTATCGTAAAAAAAAGTATCTAAAATCCGCCTAATAATCCTCCATTTTCATAGAGATGCAAAATTGACACGAATTAAGTAATTCTAAATTTTCTTTCTCATGAAATATTTTGAAGTTTGCTCTAATCGGAAATGTAAGCATATTGTATCTGTCGATAAATTTGACATACAATCATTAGAATCTGATGAAGAAGGAGGGCTTGGAAAACTTAACACTTACTAGGCATATTAAGAGAGATAGGGGAAGGCAGCGAGGGCCACTTCCCTGACAATCTTTTGTCACTGGATTACTGAATGGTGCGGTGACCTTACCAAAGGAAAAAAAAAACTGCTAACAGCTACACGTGATAGGAAGTTGTGGAGAGCCATGATCGCCTATGTCCTAAAGGGACGCGGCACCAAGAAGAAGAAGAAGAAGAAGAAGATGCCCATCCTTATCATCTGATGGGGAAGGATAGCTTGGAAAACTTAACCCTCAAGGATCATATTGAGAGAGATAGGGGAAGGCAGCGAGGGCCACTGACCTGACGATCTTACTGAACGGGGCGGCGATCTTAGCAAAGGGGAAAAAACTGCTAATAGCATCACGTGATAAGAAGCTGTGGAGAGTCATGATCGCCTATGTCCTAAAGGGACGAGACACCAAGAAGAAGAAGAAGAAGAAGAAGAAGATGTCCGTCGTTAGAATCTGATCTGATGAGGAAAGAAGGAATGGAGAACTTAACCCTCACGAGGCATAATGAGAGCTATAGAGATAAGGAAAGGCAGCGAGCCACTTACTTGACGAGCTTATCCTTTTGTAGGGCAGAACTTAGGAAAGAGATAAAAACTACAAGAGCCCAAAAGGGATAAAAAGTTCAGGAAAGGTATGTGAAGAACATTAGAATGAGTTATAATTAATCTTCGTCTTTTAGAACCAGTTTATCTTAATTCGTGGCAGCGTACACAGCGGTTAAAAGAAAAACGTTGTTCTTCACAATGTCACCGCAAGGCAGCATACTGAAAGAATAACACAGGAAAAAAACATGGAACTCGGTTGGTCTGTTCTGCCTGACCCGTCATATTCACTTGACCCCAATTTATTGCTTTTCCGGGTTTGCGATTGATTTTCATTTTTATATGCCCGGAAAAAAAAATCTCGAATAATATATTGAAAAGGTTGCTTTTTTTTTTATTTCAATATGAATCAGTAAAAAAAAATGTCCACTGATTTTAAAAGTGCCATACGGATACATCGGTCAGAAGAGAATCAAGAGCTTTGCTGGGGAAATCTTTCTCTACTGAAAACCAGGTTCCTTCATGGCTCTCCACAATTCCCTACCCTTTGTAGCGCTTACGTTATCTTTTCACCAGTCATGCAAAGTAGAATCCGACGCTTTCCTGAGGAAGACAACATCGAATGACGACCAGGTTCACGTTTCCTCGTCTGATTTCTATTTGAAATGTATCGTTATAAAAAATTAGAATTTAAACTGATAGCAATTCATTTTGGAAGCAGCAAGAATATGTAACGTTTATGGTCAAAGAGTCATAACTTGCCGGTAAATAAGAGATTTGAACTGTTGAACAAGTGACAACAAAACTCCACAATACTCAAGCAATCTTCGAAGTTTTACAACGATTCCCAAGTAATTGCCTTTTTCTTTTTTGAAACCAATCGTAATCATATCATACTTATTATAAAAACCAGGTTGTGTGTGTGTCTGTACGTTTATATATTGGATCGGATTTCCTACATTTTTCAACCGATTTCAACAAAACTTCACAGGACTACGTAAAATTACCTTGCGGTGGTTCTGACAGCGCCAAAAATTGGAAAAACACAATTGTTTTTGCGCAAAATCAATTTGAAAACACGATTAAAAGGCATCGCGAAAATAAAACTGGACAAATCATATCGAGTTATACTTATTATGAAACCCGGGTTGTTTGTGTGTGTCTGTGTGTGTTCGTTTATATATGGGATCGGATTTCCTACATTTTTCAACCAATTTCAACAAAACTTCACGTTTTTTTGGGCAGGTAGTGTTTCTTATTGTCTTGCACACTTTTTTCTTTATTTTTACATTCAGAATGCTTTAAAAATTCCATTTATAAGACAATTGTTTATAATAAAATTCTATTCAATCGGTAGACTCATAACGAGTTTGAGTTTGGGTTTGACCAATTCATAAAAAAAAACAAAAATACTAATTAAGACATGCGTGTCCATCAACCTTAAACAATAATCTTTGTCAATTTTATTTTTCAGTCTTTATGATGGTTGATACTTGATCTATCTCTTACTGTTACATCCCCGGGCAACGCCGGGCTCTACTGCTAGTAACTAATGTATCAAGCTAATGTATCAAATCAAATTAAGAATAAATTTGGATTAGTCTGACATTACTTAGTTTTAAAACGACAGTGCCAGCGTACATAGTGGATTAAAGGAAAATATTATTCTCCGCCATAGAAACGCAAAGACGCATACAGAAGGAATAACACAAGAAAAAAAATGGAACTCGGTTGGTCTGTTCTGCCTGACCCAGCATAGTCACAGATGTTGCACAAACCGATTTCTTATCTTTTAAGGTCGCTGCAAAATGTTTTGATGAGAGAGAAAAAAATTCTATAAGGTAGACAGGATTCAAGAGTTGGTTGAACATTATTCGCATCAGAACCTGTAGAATTTTACTCAAAATATATCGAAGAGTTGCCCAGTAAGTGGCAACAAGTCAATGTAAATGCTGGCGAATGTACGGGTGTCCATAAAGACACGTTACAATTTTTTTAAAAAATGATTACAAAAGCAAATAAAGAAATATGTGGAAATTGTTACAAAATGAGAAGTAAATATTAAAGTTTTTTTTTTGTTTTTTTTTTACTAATTTAATACACTCTCTATGGGCAACATTACTTGCACGAAGCATATCAAGACAGTACACGATTTCTTTCTATGTTCGCTGTAACACCGCTTCAATGGCATTAGTGATTTTTTTTGCTTTAGATCAGTGATATCCCGTAGCTTTGTTTGATACCCGGTATCTTTAACATAACCCCATACAAAGGATTCCAGGTAAGTGATATCTGGTGAACAAGGTGGCCAGGGAATTGGGCCATCCCTTTCATTCCACCGGTCTGGAAATGTTTGATTTAGGAACCCATGAACATGCAGTCCACCAGTGTGGTGGCGCACAATCTTGCTGGGAAATGAGGGTTGGTTGTTGGTCATCTAGTTGTGATGTCACATCAATTGCCTTTGTAAAATATTATTTAAATTGTAAAGTGACTATGGACACACACACACACACACACACACACACACACACACACACACACATATATATATATATATATATATATATGAAAAGTGTATATAAATATAAATAAATATATATATGTATAATTATTTATTTATTATATGCGCGGTACTTATTAGAAAGCGCTCAATATCAGAGATAGAGCTAACATATTTGGTTGAATTGATGCGAGTTTGTGACCTTGGGTTTCACGCTTTTGCGATCGTCAGACAATTTTTGTCTGACGATCGCTTCAAGCGTGAAACCCAGAGTCACAAACTCACATCTATCCAACCAAATATATATATATATATATATATATATATATATATATATATATATATATATATGTAATCGATATTATATTATATAATATAATCAATTTCTTGTCATGTTCGTTGGAACATAGCCCTCAAGGGTAAGCAATTACATCAGTTTATCTTTTGTTTTAAATCAATAATGTCCCGTATCTTTGTTCGGTACACGATATCTTTAACAAAACCCCATAGAAAGAAAACCAGGTGAGTGATATCTGGGAAGAAGGTGGTCAGGAATTGGGACCATTCCTTCCAATCCACTGGTGTGGAAATATTTAATTTAAGAACCCACGAACATGCAGTCTCTCAATTTGTTGGTGCACTATCTTGATCTTGGTTAAAAAGTCACGTAGATGTGGTGCCACATCAATTGCCTTTGTAAAATAGTAGTTAAATTGTAAAGTAACTATAGACACACACACACACACACATATATATATATATATATATATATATATATATATATATATATATATATATATATATATATATATATATATATATATATATATAACAACTATTAATCATTTCGCTCCAAGCAAGACAAGAAAGCTATTAAGACTCAGGGCGTCACTGAGCCTGAAAGAATAAAAGTAGACAAAAAATAAATTATTAAGGAAGCGAACACGATAAAAGAAAAAGAATTAAGAAGCCAGAAGATAACGATTGACATTGCATTTAGATTTTTGAAAAACAGTTTAAATGGCTAGATATAATCATAAACAAGTGATAAACCTCTACTCCTGTTCAAAAACCCAGGAGGAGTGTGAGCTGCACGATATCCAGTCTTTGAACTTTCATTGAATAACATTCTTCTTTATTTTTCGAAGAATAAATTAATAAAACAAAAAACGGAAATTACTTGAAACTCAACATAATAATAATAATAATAATAATAATAATAATAATACGAAGAAGAAGAAGAAGAAAAATATATAAGACATTTTATTCAGTAATAAAAGAAGCCAGAAAATTCAAAAGAGTATTTCAAGTAAGTGAACAAGTTGAAATAAACCCTAATACACCTACTGCAGCGGCAAAGAACCTAAAAAAGAAATCAAAAACAATTACAACCGACCAGATGCAGAAATGATGGTCAATGCACAGCCCGTACCAAAAAAGCTCATGTAGACAAACCCTTTAACCACCAATGGTTACGTAAGTTCAGGGTTAAAAGCTAAAACCGATGGTTTTATTCTTGCTGCACAGAACCAATGCTTGCTAACTAGAAATTAGCAAGTACACATATTGAAAACTTGTGTTAACCCGAAATTCAAATTCTGTGATAAATACCTAGAAGCAATTGGCCATCTTGTATTAGGTTACACGGTAGTGGCACCAACTGAATATAAAAATCAGCATGATAAAATGCAACTTATACGGAAAGGAAACTGCAAGAAATTGGTATGAACATCACCCAGACCTGGTTGATTATATAGAACCTGTAACAAATTTATAGGAGATTACAATCCACACAGACGTAACAATCAAAGCTATTAGAGACCGCAAACACAAAATGTGTATTCTATTTGATATGGCAGTCCCTACAGACTGTAAAGTATCATTGAAGATCTTCAAAAAACTATCAAAATACAAGAACCTTGAAATTGAAATCTCAAAAAACGTGCCACATGAAGACATTAACTATTCCAGTTGTAGTTTGAGCCTTCGGATTGATTGGAAAAGATCCCAATAGACTCATTGAAAGGATTCCTGGTAGCACAAGGCTTAAAGAAATAAAAAAATGTACTCATAAGTACAGCCCACACCTTACATCTTATCTATGTAAAATGTATGTAATCTTGTTTGTTTGTTTTTTTGTTTGTTTTTTTTTTGGTTTCTTATCTCAACAATGGTTAGGGAAAATGTCATGTTGATATTTCTGACCTTAGGTCTCTAGTTGGCACTCTGAAGGAATTAAGTAAACACTAGAAATAAAAATAAAATAAAATAATAATAATAATAATAATAATAAGAAGAAGAAGAATGTATATCAATATTACTGAAACAACCTATATCATTTGCAAAACCAAAAAAAAAAAAAGCACCAGGAATAGACCGAATAGACAATTTTTGGATAAAACCCGATCTATCACCCACCAAAACCTCGCATGGGCATACAATGATATACTCATAAACCCAGAAAAATGCCCCAAATGTCTCACGTGGGGAGTAACATATCTACTCCCCAAAACAAAAGACACGCAGAACCCGAAGAAACTATAGACCCATTACCTGTCTACTAACAATAAACAATACACTCACTTCTATCATAACCGAGAGGACATGCAACTCCCTTGAGACAAAGAATTTACTATTAGCAGAACAGAAGAGATGTACAAGATGAAGTTATGTGCAAGGATTAAGTAATTATCAATAAAACAATATTGTAAGAGGTTAAAAATAGGAAAAGAAAATTACCGAGAGCATACATCGACTACAGAAAGGCATTCGACAATATATCACGCCCATGAATAAAGAAAAGCCTAAAAAAATATAGAGTATGTCCAACAACGGTCAAATTCATAATAGGGACCATGAACAACTGGAAGACTAAATTAAACCTAAACCATAAAAACTGCTCATTAACATCAAGATCAATCAATATCAAAAGCGAGATCTTCCAAGGAGAGTCATTGTCACTACCACTACTCTTCTGTTCTGCATTAGCGCCACTCAGATGCGTACTGAACAACAGTAGCTACAGATACAAGACACAGAATGGCAAACTGAATCAACTATTTTATATTGATGCTCGTTTGCCAAGGATGACACCCAAGAGAAAAAAAAAAACTCACCATTGTCAAAACCTTCAGCGAAGTTATTAGGATGTAGTGCCAAAGCCACCTTCAAAGGCGGTAAACTAACGAAAACTACAGATTTAGACATTGATATTAACAACAAGATTAAGGAACTAGATCAAGATGGTCGATACAAATACTTAGGAATTAATGAAGGAGACGAATCTACAACATTCAATTATGAAGAAAAAGACCCGAAATGAATATTATAGAAGAATGCGTTTGATACTAGAAAGCGAACTTAATGGGGCCAATAAAATGAAGGCTATTGACACCTTAGCTATATCCGTAGTAACATACAGCTTCAACATTATTAAATGGACGCTAAGACAAGAAAAATACTTATGTCCCACAACAATCAAATAAATAACAGAAAGCATGAAAAACTGGAAGACTACACTAAATCTAAACAATACAAACGGGTCATTAACATCGAGACCAATCAATATCAGAAGCGGGATCTTCCAAGGAGAATCATTATCGGCATTATTCTTCTGCCTTGCATTAGCGCCACTCAGTTGCCTATTGAACAACAGTAGCCACGGATACAAGATACAGAATGGTAAACTGAAACACCTATTTTATATTGATGATCTTAAAACGTTTGTTAAGGATGACAACCAACAGAAAAACCTAAAACCATTGTCAAAACCTTCAGCGAAGATATTAGAATGAAAGTTCGAATCGACAAATGTGCCAAACTCACCTTCAGAGGCGGTAAACTAACGAAAACTACGGATTTAGACCTTGACATCAACAAGATTAAGGAACTAGACCAAGATGGTACATAAAATACTTAGAAATTCATCAAGGAGACTGAATCTAACATTCAATTATGAAGAAAATGATCCGAAATGAATATTATAGAAAAGTGTGTTTGATACTAGAAAGCATACTTAATGGGGCCAATAAAATGAAGGCTATTGACACCTTAGCTATATCCGTAGTAACATAAAGTTTCAACATTATTAAATGGAAGTTGAATGACATTAAAAGGTTGGACGCTAAGACCAGAAAAAATGCTTGCCCCAATGAGGATGCACCACCTGAAATCAGATGTTGATAAGTTGTATATACCAAGAGCTTTAGGGATCCGAGGTCTAATCCGACTTGAACAAACTCTAAAAGCTACAACAATTGGATTGGATGCTTGCCTCACAAAAACAAATGACCCTTTCCTACAAAAACACTAAGTCGACTCCATCAATAAAGAAGCTGCACTCTTCAAGAAATAGCTTAATATAACTGAAACTTTACCAACAAGAAACAAAGCGAATGTCATCTACGCCAAATGAGTAAAACAGAAAGCAAAACAATTTGACCAAATGAAATAAACAAACAAAGAGGACAAAGCGTTGAATGGCAAACAACGAAAGAAGCAGATGTCGACCAACAGAAAACACATCAGTGGCTGAGGAACACCGGGTTGAAATATGCTACAGAAGGCCTAATTTTTGCAGCTTAGGACCAAAGCCTCGCAAACAGATCCTATCACTGTCATATAATAAAGTATGAAACTAACCTGAAATGCAGGATCTGTGGAAAATATGATGAAACTGTAAACCATATTATCTCAGGTTGTCTGGAACTGGCAAAAATTTAATATACCCACAGACAAGGTAGCCACATATGTGCACAGGAAGATATGCAAGAAGCACCAACCAGACACAATTACCCAAAATAATGCTGTATGATACCCTGGAACATTCCACTTCAAACTGACAAGGAAATAACAGCCAACAGACCTGATATTATCATAAAAGACAAGAAATTGAGGAAGTGTATGCTTATTTATATAGCAGTGCCATCTGAGAGCAACACCTACATGAAAATTATCGAGAAATTGTCCAAATACAAGGACCTGGAGTTCTAGATTAAATAGATGTGGGGAATGAAAACTGAGACTGTAATCGGAGCTCTGAGCCTCGGGAGAAAAGTATATGTTGTCCAGAAGAACGCCCAACTCAGAATATCCCATATACTAAGAAAAAGTGCTATCAATGAAATGACAATTCTCCTATAGGGCCTAAGGACCATAGTTTGGACCCGGCTTTACAGGATACAAAGCAGGAAACATATACAAATAATGATAATAATAATAATATAAAATATTAAAAAAGAAAAAAGAATGAAATATTAAAAAACAAAACCCCCAAAAATATGCAAATTATATATGCAAATTATATATGCTAATTATATATGTAAATGTTTTTATATAACTTGTTTGTATTTATTGGTCCAATAAAAAAGAACTTGCTTTTGTGTGTCAACCCCACTTCTTAGTTTGTGAACTTTTTGCCTTATTACTGTTGATTTGCCTTATTACTGTTAATTTGCCTTACATATATTGTTTGCTTGCTATCAGTGTCCCAGGTAACATTAACATACAAGATGCCCAGAAGATCGCTTGCTAGGAACATCCCATAAACTAAGAAAAGTGCTATCAATTAAAAGACAAAACAGGAAACATAACATGCACAAATAATAATAATAATAATAATAATAATAATAATAATAATAATTAGTAAATTTTGGAGAAAACCAAAACAACCCAAGAACCAACTGTTGCAGCAAAAAATATAATTAGAAAAATTTGAAAACCAAAACAACCCAATCTTGTAAATATGAAAAGATGCAACAACGTCTTGGCAAGATGCAAAGACCCCCAACATGGCCGATATCCAGAACGAGGCTAATAAAGCCGATGTTGATAAAGTTAACACTCATCGATGGTTAAGAGCAACTGGATTAAACGCTGAAACGGAGGGCTTTATTCTTGCAGCGCAAGACCAGAGACTTTTCATGAGGAACTTTCAGGTATATATTTTATCTAATACTGTGGATTCAAAATGCAGGTTCTGTGAGAAATATCAGAATGTTATCGACCATCTAATCTCAGGAGGTTCTTACACCAAATGAATATAAATATCGTCACGGCAATATTTACACTGGACAATGAACATCACCCAGCACCGGTTACAGAAATAGAAGATATCATAATTCTATGGGATTACACCATCTTTACAGACAGGAAGATTGAAGCAATTAGGTCGGACATAAGAGTCAAAAAACCGAAAAGAAAAACCTGCCTACTAATTAATATGGCTTGTCTAGCGGACTGCAACATATCGACCAGGGAATTTGAAAAACTATACTGGAAATCTAAATAGAAAAAAAAATGGAAATTGAAAACAAAAATAGTACTAGTCGTAATAGGTGCGCTTGGAATGATAAAAAAGGAACACAACAACACATTGAAAAAATCCCTGGAAATCTTAGCTTAAGAGAAATACCAAAAAGAAAATTGTCTTGATAATTACAGCCGACACACTAAGAAGAATTTTGGCAATGTAACGCTGGTGATGAAATGTAGCCATACCAACACAGCACTACTTGCCTTCAGTCATCACGCAAACTTGTTAACCATAGCATAAATTGAAATAATAATAATAATAATAATAATAATAATAATAATGTGTTTTCCGAAAGATAGCAACGCAAATGAAATAGCATATTAGCAGTATCGTCATTGATTTTTATTTATTTATTTTATCAAATTACCTGATCCAAATCTCGCGAACGTGACTGGCACGGCCCCGCGAAAAAGAGTTACAATAGAAGAATTGTCTGGTTGAATGATGTTTCAAAGGTAGCATAAATGAACGATTTTTTTTCGCATCGTTTCTAAGACCGCCCCACTCCCGCCACTGCCAACACCACCAGCGGCGTACATTGTGAAATTTGCCAAAATGACTATGAATGCCGGTTGGACGTATTTTGGGTAAATATGTCATTTGATTAGCCTTCAAGAGATGGACGTGATTAGAGAATGCAATGGAGAAAACTTTACTTACTTAGGCGTCGAGAGGTTGAAATAAAAGGATAAAAAAAACTTGTCTGATATTCAATGAATGTTTTCCACATCGACAACACAAAATAGTCAAGAAATCAATCTATCTATCTATCTATCTATCTATCTATCTATCTATCTATCTCAGTCTATTCACATATATCTATCTATCTACCTATCTATCTCGGTCTGTTCATATCTATTTCGGTCTGTTGATATTTATCTATCTATCCATCCAAGCCTGTTGATATCTATCTATCTATCTATCTATCTATCTAAGTCTTTTTATATCTATCTATCTATCTATCTATCTATCTATCTATCTATCTATCTAAGTCTGTTCATATCTATCTATCTATCTATCTATCTCAGTCTGTTTATATCTATTTAAGGCTGTTCATATCTATCTCATTTGTTCATATCTATCTATCTATCTATCTATCTATCTATCTATCTATCTGTCTATCTATCTATCGCATCTATTCTATCTATCTATCTATCTATCTATCTATCTATCTATCGCAGTCTGTTCATATCTATCTATCTATCTATCTATCTATCTATCTATCTATCTATTTATCCAAGTCTTTTTATATCTATCTATCTATCTATCTATCTATCTATCTATCTATCTATCTAAGTCTGTTCATATCTATCTATCTCAGTCTGTTTATATCTATTTAAGGCTGTTCATATCTATCTCAGTTTGTTCATATCTATCTATCTATCTATCTATCTATCTATCGCAGTCTGTTCATATCTATCAATCTATCTTTATATCTCATTCTGTTTATACGAAACTCTGTTTCTATCTATCTATCTATCTATCTATCTCAGTCTGTTCATATCTATCATTTTATCTATCTTTCTATCTCAGTCTTTTTGTATCTATCTAAGTCTGTTTATATCTATCTATCTATCTATCTATCTATCTATCTATCTATCTATCTATCATGACCCGCGACTGTCAACTCCTTTGTTCATCTCCACCGACAGCTTCCCATCTACCTACCTGCAACTTCAAAAACTGAGCTTTCTAACTACGACTACAGTTATATGAGTCTGTGGACGGACGACACTCGATCTCGAAAATTTCCGTTCATTTACTTTGATTCCCGTCATTTAGAGCGTAACAGCCTTGAAGGCTCCATTTCTAGAGTTTTGCTGTCTCCGCACTCATAAAACCAGATACAATCATTCAAAGTCCATTTTACTCCAGGGACATTCTAAGCCATCCGTGTTTGTACACATTTTATCGCAACATAATCAAATCGGTGCAAATGATTTTCATCTGCAGCGTAAAACCTTTCTAATTTTCGTCTTGAATCATTCATTGTGAAAGCTCTATAACGAAAACTTGTAAGTCACTCTTGACACGCTCGAATATTCTCAGTACCTTCTCCATAAAGTGCACAAAGATTTTTCCGCTTCAATTAAATCACAGTTTTGTTTTCGTTAAATAAAATTAGGTATAACACGCGGAGGATGTGTTGCTGATTCACTCCCATCTTCAATGTTAATCTGTAGGATTATTTCATTTCACTTAGAGGTGGAGTGGTAAGCAACGTTATAAAATGAAAGGACTCACTTCCTCTCTTTTTTCTTCAGGACGCAGCAGCGACAAGTCGGGCCATAACCCAGCGGGAAATTTGTTCGCACGTTCAAAACGAATAGTCAAACTTAACCCAACCATGTGGCACATTCTCACATACACCCTACATACCGGGTGTAACAACAAGATTGTGCAAATCGTGTAACAGCATAATTGTCCATCTCAAAAAATGTTTAATATCTAAAAAAAAAAACATTAAAGAAACTGAGTTTTTTTTTCAGGCTTGCAGAAAAGAAGTTTAGCCATCTTGACACCATTTGCTGTCAGAATCAATTAAAAACCCTTTGGATTATTCAGTTAGAAAGAGAACAGGTTTACATTGTTTTATACCATCCCCACTATATCTAAGCAATAGTGAGAGGAAAAAGATCACTCAGGCCTTTAGTAATGGTTCCAACATTCATACTCCGGCTTCAATTTTCAAACTTCATCCAAGAACCATCAAGAGAACGGTGAATAAGTTTTAAAAAAGAGGGAAAAGTAGAGAGGAATTCTGGATCAGGAGGTCACAACAGGAAGAGGGATCAACATTTCAAATTAGAGCTAAATGCCTTCTTATTGTTTATTCAAGAACCATCAAGAAATAGTGAATAAGTTTTAAAAAAGAGGGAACAGTAGAGAGGAAAAAAAATCAGAAGGTCACAACAGGAAGAGGGATCATCATTTCAAATTAGAGCTGAATGCCTTCTTATTGTTTATTCAAGAACCATCAAGAGAACGGTTTCTTTAATTTTTTAAAAAAACAGTAGAGAGGAAAACTGGATGAGGAGGTCAAAAAGGAAGAGGGATCATCATTTCAAATTAGAGCTCATTCTTATTGTTTATTCAAGAACCATCAAGAGGTTGGGGAATAAGTTTTAAAAAGAGGGAACAGTAGAGAAATTCTGGATCAGGAGGTCACAACAGGAAGAGGGATCATCATTTCAAATAAGAGCTAAATGCCTTCTTATTGTTTATTCAAGAACCATCAAGAGAATAGTGAATAAGTTTTAAAAAGAGGGAACAGTAGAGAGGAAAACTGGATCAGGAGGTCACAACAGGAAGAGGATCATCATTTCAAATTAGAGCTAAATGCCTTTTATTGTTTATTCAAGAACCATCAAGAGAACGGTGAATAAGTTTTAAAAAAATTTAGTAGAGATGACGAAAAAACTGGATGAGGAGGTCAAACAGGAAGAGGGATCAAAATTAGAGCTAAATGCATTCTTATTGTTTATTCAAGAACCATCAAGAATGGGGAATAAGTTTTAATAAAGAAAAAGTAGAGAGGAATTCTGGATCAGGAGGTCACAACAGGAAGAGGGATCATCATTTCAAATTAGAGCTAAATTTATTGTTTATTCAAAAGAACAATCAAGAGAATGGTGAATAAGTTTTAAAAAAAGTGAACATTATTTATCGAGGAAAACTGGATCAGGAGGTCACAACAGGAAGAATTGGATCATCATTTCAAATTAGAAAAATGCCTTCTTATTGTTTATTCAAGAAACATCAAGAGAATGGGAATAAGTTTTAAAAAAGGAACAGCAGAGAGGAAAACTGGATGAGGAGGTCACAACAGGAAGAGGGATCATCATTTCAAATTAGAGCTAAATGCCTTCTTATTGTTTATTCAAAACCATCAAGAGAATAGGGAATAAGTTTTAAAAAATAGAATCACAGTAGAGAGGAAAACTGGATCAGGAGGTCACAACAGGAAGAGGGAAGTCGTCATTTCAAATTAGAGCTAAATGCCTTCTTATTGTTTATTCAAGAAATTCAAGAGAATGGGGAATAAGTTTTAAAAAAGAAAACAGCAGAGAGGAAAAACTGGATTACAGGAGGTCACAACAGGAAGAGGGATCATCATTTCAAATTAGAGCTAAATGCCTTTTATTGTTTATTTCAAAGAACCATCAAGAGAATAGTGAATAAGTTTTTTAAAAGGAATAGTAGAGAGAAAACTGGATCAGGAGGTCACAACAGGAAGAGGGATCATCATTTCAAATTAGAGCTAAATGCCTTCTTATTGTTTATTCAAGAACCATCAAGAGAATGGTGAATAAGTTTTAAAAAAGAGAACAGTAGATTGAAAACTGGATCAGGAGGTCAAACAGGAATAGGGATCATTGTTTTAACTTAAAGATCAGTTAGAAAAGATCCAACTCAATCCATAAGACGTTTGGCACGTGAGAGACGAGTTTCAACTATGACAGTTCAACGAGGAATGAAAAAAAGACTCGAAAATGAAGTCATGCGTGAAACGTGTAAGGCACCCTATTACTCCAGGACTGAAAGTTAGAAGGTTGGAGAGGGCGAAGATCATCTAATATATATATATATATATATATATATGAACTTTATTTCAATCCTTCATGTGATTCATATGCTTAGCTATGAAGAATTAATGATGAACATATCATTTTCGTTTATGAATGATTTCATCAGTATTCTTCTGTTAAGCTTGGAGAATAATTATATATATTTATTGCTCAAAGTAGAGAATAATAGTGTTATAAAAACATCGGAGAATTCCAGTAAGATATCTTTAATCACTTCTAAGATACAATGGTTCGGACCATAATCTAAGAATTGTGTAATTTTGCTGATACACGATTTGGGCAATTTTGCTGTTCCACCCAGTAAATGTATTTCCTTCTTTTTAATCCCTTTCTACGTACACCAGTCTGTGTTTCTCTTTTTTTGAATTATACACTTCCGTGTATAAATACATATAAGTAACTCTAAATGAAAGCGTCCCTTAAGGTTTAAAATTAATTCTAAAAATGAAAAATCTTTCTTGAAGATTTTATTTTAAATTTAATTTCAAGCTAATAGATTAAACTTAATATGTTCAATAAGTAAAATACTATATTTCAAAACAAATTTAAATTGATTGGAATGATGTTTTTTTTTTTTTTTATCTGTAAAAATTTACAATTTTCTCAGAACAACGCAATTCTCTTTATTAAAAAAAAACTTTCAGAAATAAAAAATACTTCTCTGAAACATTATTTGAGGAATATTAGCTGATTTAAAATTAAACAAATTTGATTTTAAACAAATATTACTTACTTTTAGTTTGGAATATCACAGAAAAACAATTTTACACGTAGTTAGGTGTTTTTATGAGGTGTTGACAGCTCTACTGTCAGTCAGATGTTTAGGAAATTTAAATATTTTTTTGACGGGGACATATCCGTAAAAATTACTTGACGAATATAACGTGAATGCCTTTTTCCTAGCATTTTTTTTTATATATATATAGGAAAATAATCTCTTCTGAATTGTGAAATAAAAACTGGAATGAAATTATGAAATTTAATTAGAAATGATCCCAATTGCTCTTCTGAATAAGATATATTATGAATATTCTTGCCTTTAGAAAAAAAATCAATGAATTTTTACAAGAAACAAGAATTGTTTTCATTTTTTAAAAGTACGGTATTTGACGGCATATAAGGCCCTTTTTTTTTTTTTTTACTAAAATATCCCTTAAAATACTCCTGTGTCTTATATGACATATGTAGGTTTACAATTCGTGATCGTCGACCGAAGTTAGCTACCTGGCAGCTCCTATTAGCTTAGGCTTAAAAATAAGGGAGCAATGGAATACGTAGATGGCAATACCTGATCTCAACCTTACACTTACAGGAAGAATAAAAAGACCCAGCATTGAACAAGTCTGTGAATGAGTGAAGCAAGCTTGGGATAATATTAAACCAGAAATTGTGAAATCTTTTAAAAAGTGTGGCATTAGCAATGCTCTCAATGGAACGGAAGATGACGCATTATTTACGATGATAATAGTATTGAAAATAAGTATCAGAGTTTTGATAACGAAGACGACGAATTTTATGGATTTGAAGATGAATAACATTTTAATGGTAACTCTACTGTTTTGCTCAATTATAATAATTGCTTGATTTTTATTTGTTTTTTTTTAACTTTGGATATGATAAAGTTTTTTTATAGGCTGGTGATTTATTTTTTCCTATTATGCTTTGTTTAATTGTAACCATGGCTTCTTTAACCAAAATAATACCTCATAAATATAGCCTAGGCTGTAACATTTACTAATAATTTTATTAATTACTATTTTTTTCTTGATCTTCCCTGCTGAAATTTGGGGTGCGTCTTATACAACTGCGCGTCTTATATATCATCGAATACGGTAATTATAACGATTTATAAGGTTTTAAATCTTTTACAATTCTGTATTATTTTGTCCCTTTTAGTAAAGGCTATATTTATTAATCATGAACAGAAATTCATTAAGTACCGAAAAATTATTTCTTAAGGCAATAGTGTTCATAATATATCGTATTTAGAAAAGCTTTTTATTTTACGATTCAGAGCAGCTTTTTGGAAACTGAGGAAGTATTACAAAATACATACATACATACATACATACATACATACATATATATATATATATATATATATATATATATATATATATATATATATATCAAAAGCCGATATCCATTACCCCACCGTGCCTCGTGTGGAATCGCAGAGCCGATTCGAATCCAGGTTGAATCCATTACATTTCACTTACGTGCTAATACCCTTGGGAAAGGTGTGAATCCTATTCTTCTCCCTCCAGCTATGGGTTAAATAGCAGGACAGACTGGGTTCTATAGCCTTCGATGGCAACTGGTCTAGGAGAATGACAACTCTGAATTCAAAACTTGAGGGGGGTTGTTTGGGGACCTTGTGGCACGTAGTGCACCAGGTCTCTGTATTCGGCCCTTCAAAAAGTGTGGATGGTCCTGCACGAAACCTTCACCACTATAATCGAATCTCATGTGCCGGTGTCGGGCTGTCAGTTTCCTGGAAACTGATCTGCTTGACCCTCATACGTCGAACCCGACGGGAGAATCGATTTATATATATATATTGGTGTAAATTCGCCATAGACTTCTGCTTATAATTAATATAAATATTAAACAGTACAAAAATGAATTTCACGAAGTTTGATAAAATTGAATAAGGCGTGGTGGCAAAATTAATTTTACAAAGATTTTCTAAAAAAAAAAAAAGAAAAAAAAAGTTCTAAAATAATTCCATTCATTTGTGAATAAGCTCTGAAAGTTTCAATAAAATTCGACGCTTATTTGACTTTTGAAAGAATTTCCAAATCAATGTATATTTCCCTGGAAAAAGACGCTAAAGGTTCCTAATAATACTTTATAGTTCCTCCGCAGACTTTTGGTAACCGAGGTACTGTCTTACAAAAAAAAAAAAAAAAAAATTTAAATTCACCAAAGACTTCTGCTTATAAGTAATATAAACATTAAACCGCCCAAAAATAAATTTCAAGAAATTTGATAAAATTAAATAAAGTGGGTGTTGGGGGGAAAATATTTCTACAATTTTTTCTAAAAAAATAATTCATAAAATTATTTCATTCATTTGTAAATAAGTCCTGAGAGTTTTATTGAAATCCGACGATTATTTGATTTTTGAAAGAATTTCCAACTCATTATTTTTTTCCCGCAAAAAGTTTCCCCATATTATTTTATCGTCCCCACCCCACCGACACAACTAAAAGAGAAACATTTAACCCAAATTTTGAATGTTTTAAAAATTATTAAAAAAATATAATTTCATCATAATAAAAAAAAAACCGTTTGGTCTTTCCTCTTAATAATTGCATTTTGACGATAAAACTGTTTTTATTAAGTTTGGGGCATTTTTTCAGCATGGTATGTTCATTTTTTAGCGAATCGTTGGAAGTACCTAAATAAATATGCAAAACCACGCGGACGTGTTGAATTAAATTATTTTGAAAGTTTTCCTAACTTCCCGTCACAAACGCCAAGAGCATCCATTTCGCTTTAATGTTAAAAGCAATTAACAAAATTACTCAATTTTCATTTAAGGAACAACTAGATTAGTATAACAACTGTCACAATTTTAGGAAAACCGATGACAAAGTGAAAAACCTTTTTCAGGCGACGCATTTCGTCCTTTAGGAATTCACCGGGATGAGGAAACACGTCACATGGACATAATTTTCTACTTTTTTTTTTTTTTTTAATAAATAACCTAAAATTGCTCTGATATACAAAAATTGAACCAGTGGATGAAGAGGTCTACGCGTGATGGACATTCTACAGAAGGCGTTGAAATTGTAACAGCGGCAGTTCGTTGATGTTTCATAACTAGATTCTGCGTGCCTCATTCGATATGTGCCACAGAGGAAGGTCATGGACTCAAATGTGTGGCAAGTCGAGGTCCAACTTCACACAAATTCACACCATCGACAGTTTCTTCTACTCTGATTTTCTTTCCCCTCTAACCAACTCTTGCAAAGCCAAACGGCGATAGGGAATGGATGATGGGAGCAGATTTTAGTGAAATTGGAAGCTTCTAACTCTGAACCTGCATGTTTGCAACGGTGGAATAATCATCAACTTCATCATCATCATAACGATAATATATGATCATATATAAATATATAAGAATATATATATATATATTGATAAGACACAGGAAACAAAATGGCTATTTTTAGATGATTTTATAACATACTTATGTTATAATTTTTTTTTCATAAAAATAATTATATATATATATATATATATATAATCTATCTATTTATATATATATATATATATATATATATATATATATATATATATATATATATATATATATATATATAGTAATAGTCATATAAGTATAAGAAATTATACTCGTTCGGAAAAAGCTTCAGTGTTTTGATTTACAAATAAACAAACCAATACCAAAGGGAAAAAAGGTATATAAAAAAGAAAGAACAAAGAACATGTACATTAGCCGAAAATAATCGTCCAGCATCCAAGTCCAAAGTCCCAAGAAAAAAAACTGATACGAGTAAGCAAAAATAACTAAATAAAGTGCTCAATACAATGAGTAGAGCAGACCTAGTTAAACCTAGAGAGCCAGACAAACCTACCAAGGTTTTCACCTAAACGGATCGTTAGGGAAGCCAGCCTTCCCTGACGATCCGCTTAGGTTAAACCACACACACACACACACACACACACACACACACACACTGTTGTGGAGTTATTGCGCAGTGGAGTCTTGTTTTTGTACTAAAATAGGTTCGACGTACAAAACGTTAGGAACTTGATATAATAGGTATTACGCAGAGTAATCTTGTGGTCGCTGACTACTTTCGTATTCGACTAACTGTCGACTACTGTCGTCCGACATTGACTGAGATATTCAGCCACCCACCCACGAGGGTGTCATGCGGCACAAGGCCTTTTTTAATGTGGGCATTCCCGAGCCATTAGGCTCAGCCAAAAAATAGCCCATTTTATAAACGGGTTCAGGGCCATTTACCTCCCGAGAAAACTTCGCCCTTCGGCGTAGCCTCCTTCGTTTCCTCCGTCCGGGAGACAGAGAGTTGAACCGATCAGTCGCTCAGAATGTCCGACATCGACTGATTTCAGTCACCCACCCACGAGGGTGTCATGCGGCACAAGGCCTTTTTTAATGTGGGCATTCCCTTTCAAAATTAGGCTCAAAAAAAATAACCCATTGAACCCGTATAAACGGGTTTCAGGGCCGGTTTTAACCTCCCCGAAGGAAATTCGCCCTTCGGCGTAGCCTCCTTCGGGTTCCTCTCCGTCCGGAGACAGAGAGTTGAACCGATCAGTCGCTCAGAATGTCCGACATCGACTGAGATATTCAGTCACCCACCCACGAGGGTGTCATGCGGCACAAGGCCTTTTTAATGTGGGCATTCCCGAGCCATTAGGCTCAGCAAAAATGCCCATTTGAACCCGTATAAACGGGTTTCCCGATTTAACCTCCCAAAGGAGACTTCGCCCTTCAAAAAGCCTCCTTCAAATTCCTCAAATCCGGAGACAGAGATTGAACCGATCAGTCGCTCAGAATGTCCGACATCGACTGAGATATTCAGTCACCCCAGTTTAGGTGTCATGCGGCACAAGGCCTTTTTAATGTGGGCATTCCCGAAATAATTAGGCTCAGCCAAAAAAATAGCCCATTTTTAACCCGTATAAACGGGTTCAGGGCCGGTTAACCTCCCCGAAGGAACTTCGCCCTTCGGGTAAAATCCTTCGGGTTCCTCTCCGTCCGGAGACAGAGAGTTGAACCGATCAGTCGCTCAGAATGTCCGACATCGACTGACCTTCGTTTCTCTTACTACCCTACTTATATTAGCTGGGAGAGTCTATTAACTATAGAATAGGTGTGTTTCACCATAACACACACACACACACACACACACACACACACACACACATATATATAATCAAATGACAATAATATATAAATAAAATAATAATAATGATAATATATATATATATATATATATATATATATATATATATATATATTATCATTATTGTTATTATTATTATCATTATCATATTTATTATTTGACGATGAACTGTTTACTCCGACATCCACGGTAAAATATATATGTGTGTATGTTTCTATATGCATAACTCCGATTGATGTTTGCTTCTTGTTGTGGTAGAGGGACTTGCGTGATCCAGTGATTCTGAGAATGATGACATCGTGAGTTCTAAACTCCTGGTAGGGCCACGCTTGGCGGCAAAGTTGAAGATAAGTCCTCAGCCTAAGCCCGGCCAACTCCAATGGCCCTAATTGTGGAGCAAACGGATGATGATTACAACAGATCTCAACGGTTGAACCAGCGGATGAAGTGGGCTACGCGTGACAGACATGTTACAGAAGGCGCCACTCGAAATTATACCAGAGTCAGAGGCAGTCCCTTGCAGTTTCGTAACTGGATTCTGTATGTATCATTCGATATGTGCGCATGAAGATCATGAAATCAGGTGAATTCGAATTTCAGTTGAATCCATTACATTCACTTAGGTGCTAATACCCTTGGGAAAGGTATGAATCCTGTTCTTTTCCACTACAGCTATGGATAAATCGCAGGACAGACCAAGTTCTATAGCCTTGGATGGCAATTGGCCTACCGCAGAAAGAAATCGCAACCGACTGCGTGAAATAATCTGCCTCGTCAATCATGCATCGAAAGATACATGGTCGCCTAAGCGTTTATCACGCATGGCACATAAATGACTGACTGACTTACAAGTCGAACCATTACATTCACTTACGTTCTTATACCCTTGGGAAAGTTATGAATCTTCTTCTTCTCCCCCCCCCCCAGTTTTGGGTTAATAGCAGGAGAGACCCGGTTCTATAGCCTTGGATAGTAACTGGCCTATCGCAAAAAGAAATGGCAACCTGCTACGGGAAAAAATCAGCTTCGTCAGTCATGTATCGAAAGATACATGATCACCTACTCGGATATCACGCATGGCATATAACTGACTGACTGAGTCACTTCCTGAATTCGTGAAATTCGGATGTCTTGGATACGAGATAAAGATGAAAAAGTTGAAAAGCGATCTCTTTTTTTTTTTTTTTTTAAATATTTAAACTAAATCCTCCTAGTAAAACAAAACAAAAAATATTGGCCAACCCAGCTTACGCTTTGTCTAATATAACTTGCATTTAACACAACTTAGCTCACAAGCGAAGACTTTTCAAAGTTCTAGTTATGTCTGTAAAATTGGGTGCCAGAATATTCGCAATGGCTTTTGTTCGTGCGATCACAGACGTGCGCATGCGTGTCAATAGCGCGGTGTAAAAAGAAATACAATATGTCTGCTGCGGAGGATTTTCGCCAGGCGATCTAAAGCATACTTCTTTCTGTGTTTACTTTAATAAAAATTTGATTTTGCTTTTCGTTTTATATCGTCACTGTTTATGCTCAGCGAGTCTCTGATCATTTTAGAGCTGAAGCCAGTAAAGAGCAAACACCTGGCAGACGAACAAAATAACTTCAATGTCTTTCAGCGCCAAAGACTGAAAGAAAAATGTTCCACTTTGCTGATGTGTCAAAAGCAGAATTCTTACAAGAGAAAGAGGAGATGGCAGGGAGAAAGAGAAGACTGGTGGCGGTCGGTATGGGGTGAATGTTGCAGGACATTTGCACTTAACACGTCTAGACAGTAGACAGGGAAAACACACCTTCACGACAGATTTGTCACAGCTAAGTAGAAAAAAAAAATATATATATAAAGAATTCTGCAAGAAAAAACAAGACGTAAATCGTAGTTATTTTTTATTTTATTTATTTATTTATTTATTTTTGTATTTCTCATTTTCAAACAAATTTGAGTTGATATCAGTGAATTTCCGGATTACGACTTAGAAAAAAATGTATAGAGTGCGATGGATAATTTGTCGTTTAAATGACGAAAAATAAAAATAACACTGACATCTCATTTTAACAGATATATTTACGAAAATTACATTAAAATATCTTGAATTACTAAAGAGTATATTTATTCAATAAAATCGTCATTGGCTTCAACCACGACCTCCAGACGACCTGGGAATCTCCTACAATTCTTCTACACTACCTCCTCAAGGCACTTGATGTAGGCCTTCGTGTTCAGTCTCATGCCCTGTGGGAAGACGAATGGAGGCATAACGTCGCCATCTATAGTGATCACTCCAAACACATTCGGAATCACCATTAGACTCATCCAACTCTTTCCGAATCTTCAGTGCTGTTCTCGGATTGCCACCTAAACACTCTAAAATGTTCGTATTGGAGCTTACGGTGCGAATGCAAAGCAGTACAGCATGCCGTTTCCATATTTCTGCTTGAGTGAATTGTTTCATGGTGATCTTTTTCTCATAGACGGTGCCCAACTGACCCTTCTATACTGTGCAGTCGAAAAAAAATCGAAAACAAACAACACGCATGCGCGAAATCAAAACATAAAATGTCGATAATTTATCCATCGCACCCTGTATTACTGGAAAGACCAGTGAAAATTTTATGGTTTACCTATTTTAAATTTCTAATGAGTCTTAATTTTACAGTTAATGATTGAATAAGCTGATGGCGAGTTCTACGACAATAAAATATCCGGAGAAATTTCCTTGTCACATCGTTAAATATTGGAGGGTTTTTTTTAAATTTTTCCATTGCGGCTCATTCTGTACAAGGCCCAGGGCCACTCGTAGTCGAGGGTAACGTAAAGAGGGTAGTTTATAAGGATAGGAGGGGAAGGGTTAATTGTTAACCCTAGACTTGAAAAGGTTAAGATTGTAGTGATCGGGGAAATATCCTCTTGGGAGTCGGGAAGAAGCTTTTCGCCGATTGAATACACGGGGAGGGGATGTGTTTAACAACTTTAACATGATATTGCATTAATAAAAATAAATATGAATGATTTAAAGGAGTAAGGAGATGTAAATATAATTAAAAACTTTTTCCATTTTACGGAAACAGACGTTAAAATTTTCTATCTCCCCTTCGTTTTTGCCTTCATTTTTTCACTTAAATCAAGTAGTTTCTCTTATATGCCTCTTCCGTCGTTCCAAGCGATCAACACGGGATAGTTTATTATTTATGAGGTATTAGCAGAGTTAGGGTTAGATTCTTCTTTCTTCTCTTCTCTTCCTTCTTTCTTTCTTTCTTTCTTTCTTTCTTTCTTTTCCTCACTGAAACCAAGTAGCGTCGCTAATACGTCCTTTCCGTCTTTCCATACGGTCAACCCGGAAAAGTCTATTATTTATGGAGTATTAGCAGGAAACGTTAAACTCTTCTTTATTCTCTTTTTTCTTTCTTTCTTTCTTTTTTCTTTCTTTCTTTCTTTTTTTTTCTTTCTTTCTTTCTCACTGAAACCAAGCAGCGTCGCTAATACATCCTTTCCGTCTTTCCATACGATCAACACGGAACAGTCCATTACTTTTTAGGTATTGACAGGAGATGTTAAACTCGTCTATCTTCCGCTATTTCTTCTCCTTTATTTTCTCACTGAAACCAAGTAGCGTCTCTGATATGTGTTTTCTGGCTTTCCATTTTATGAAAGTATTTATTTATGAAGTACTGACCGGGTGTAACGTACGTGGTACGGAAGGAAGGTGGGAACATAGCGAGTTATAATAAGATACATTCAGTCAATAATATGTTTATACTCCCTTGAGTACATAAATTATAATGGCTCACCACAGCTTCCTTTTCAACAATATTTGTCAATTGCAAAACTTTTTTGGGGAAATATATTGGAGTGTTTTCCTATTGTTATTTCAAAGTTGTTTTTTCTTTAAATTCAGAACTGTTTTTCTTTGGGAGGATAATGGAGTGATTTCTAATAGCCTTTTCCATGATTTGAGTTCAGAGCTGACTTTCTCGTTTCAGTAGCTGGACGATCTAAGCTCTTCACAGCTTCCTTTTCTTTATTGCCATGACTTCTTGGGAGAGATAGTGGAATGTTTACCTGCTACCTTCTACATGCTTTTGAATTCAGAGCCGCCTTTCTCTCTACAGGACGTAAGCGATTATGGCTCTCCACATGATCGTTTTCAGCAATATTTAACCTTTTACCAAAATGGCGGTTTTACCTTTTAAGCCAATATTATTTTAACTACCTTTACTTATCGGCAATGTCTTTTTTCTTAAAGAGGTGATTTGATTTTTATAAACCTAAACACATGAAAGTGAATTTATAAATTTTCTTTTTTCTTAATAATTGACAGTAAAAACAAAAAAAAAACACTATTTATTTATAAGATTGTTTATTTAGACTATTTATTTATTAGACTGTTTATTGGAATGGTTGGCAAAACATCGGCGAATTGCCAATCGTTTCGAATTTTATAAAATGATAAATAATAAAGACTTACTTATAGTTTGTTCATATCGTTTATTAAAATAGTAAATGTTTATAAATGTGCGAATAAAAAATAGTTTACGTATTTATTTCTGTATATATATATATTGGCAAATGATAAATATTAGAGCGCATTAGCTTTTAAAATGTTCTATATATATATATATATATATATATATATATATATATAAAGTTTTGGGTATAACAAATGAGGGGCATTGTGCAAAATTTTGACAAGAAACGCATAGAAGTGGACACCCCCATTCACACCCACTCAAGAAAACCTACCGCGCTGAAAACTACAAAGAGACCACCCCAAATGACAGCGACACAGTTCACAGTAAGAACTAAATTCTAACTATGTTTTATATCTTCCGTTACTACAAAGGGGCACGCACACACTTACAGACTCTTTTACGTAAACGATGACCCCACCGCCCAAATTCAAGTTATATTTGTTTTTGAAAAGAAAAAAAAAAGATTAAAAATATAATATTTCACTGGTTCTCACATCCATACATAAATTATATTTATTTCTTCATAATTGACCCTAAAGGGAAATAAAACACAGTTAAATTCGTAAAACAAATATTCAACACCACTAATGTTGCCCGTAATTCATGTCTGTCTCTCATGATTTTATTTAACTAAAGCTCCAAAACAAATAACTGGGGGGCTAGGGGTCACGTTATTTATTCAACAACGATAAAAAACAAAAGGAAAAAAAAATTCTAATAACCAGCGTTTCTTATGTCTACACCTATTAAGAATTTCCGATTATAGTATAGATTTAATAAATTATTGGGTTCTTTATAGCTAGCAACAGGTGTCTTTCCTCCGTGCATAGGGAATTAAATTTATCACCTGCTTTATACCTGTGATATTTTTTTAATATTTCCCATTTCAAAATGGGGTCTTTATTATCTTCTTGTTTGACCTTCCATACATAAGAGGACCCTATTATATATATATATATATATATATATATATATATATATATATATATATATGTGTGTGTGTGTGTGTGTGTGTGTGTGTGTGTGTGTAATTATTCTCAGATGGAGTGTATCTGTAAAATAGACAATATGGATAAAAAACAAGAGAAAAAACTATACTTAGCTGACGGGCACCTAGTCTAATAAAAACGATACTACACTATACAATATATATATATATATATATATATATATATATATATATATATATATATATATATATATGGATATATATCTGTATGAGTGTATCTGTAGAAAAAAAACTGATAAAAGAGACAAGAGAAAACCTATATTTAGCCGACGCGTTTCGTCCACTGAGGGACTTCATCAGGGCAATGTAGGATTTGTTATGCTGCATGTTCAACAGGTCGTCAGTCAAAGCATATGGAAGGCACAAAGCTTCGCTTCTCTATATGTAAACACGTGCAGCATAATAATCCTACATTGCCTTAATAAAGTCACGAAACGCATCGGCCAAGTATAGTTTTTCCTCTTGTCTCTTTTTATTCATATATATATATATATATATATATATATATATATATATATATATATATAGGCTTGGAAGGTGCACGTACGCTTGTTTGAATATGTTTCAGGGAAACCCAGTTTATACTCCTGTATCAAAACTCAGGAAGCGTTCCAAAGTTTTTACAAGATGGCTTGTGGAAATAGCCAGCCGCAATATTCTTAATTTTTTTTTTTTTTTTTTTTTTTGAATGAAAATCTTCCATTGTTCTCGTTTCTGGAAATCCCCGTCACCATTAATTCCGATCCGAAACATCTTCCCCCTTAACTCAATCCGCCCACTCCTATCCATTCTCTCTCGTCTCGCTTACCGGATCGACTCCCCACATTCACACCCTACGCATCCAACTCTTTAAGAATAGCGTCAATTAGCTGAGGTTAGTAAATGATTGTGCAGACGACATCTAATTCTTCTTTCCCGCCTTTAATTTCGATAATTTTTCTTCTTCGTTGGATCTTTCTTTCTTTCTTTCTTTCTTTCTTTCTTTCTTTCTTTCCCTTTATTTTTCATTTCGTTTAATCACTTCATTTTTCTTTCTTTCTTTCTTTCTTTCTTTCTTTCTTTCTTTCTTTCTTTCCCTTTATTTTTCCTGTCGTTTCATCACTTCATTTTTCTTCCTTTCTTTGTTTCTTTTTTTCACAGGTTCTTTCTTTCTTTCTTTCTTTCTTTCTTTCTTTCTTTCTTTCTTTCCCTTTATTTTTCCTTTCGTTTCATCACTTCATTTTTCTTCCTTTCTTTGTTTCTTTCTTTCACAGGTTCTTTCTTTCTTTCTCTCTTTCTTTCTTTCTTTCCTTTTTTCTTTCCCTTTATTTTTCCTTTCGTTTCATCACTTCATTTTTCTTCCTTTCTTTTTTTCTTTCTTTCACAGGTTCTTTCTTTCTTTCCTTCTTTCTTTCCCTTTATTTTTCCTTTCGTTTCGTCCCTTCATTTTTCTTCCTTTCTTTGTTTTTTTTTTTCACAGGTTCTTTCTTTCTTTACCTTTATTTTTTTTCCTTTCGTTTCTTCACTTCATCTTTCTTCCTTGTTCTTGTTTCTTTCTTTCATAGAATCTTTCTTTCTTTCTCTTTCGCTTTTTCTTTCTGCTTCCTTTTTTATTTGTATTTCTTTCTATTTTTCCCTTTTTCATATTTCTTTCTTTCTTTCTTTCTTTCTTTCTTTCTTTTACTGGCTCTTTCTTTATTTCTATTAGTTCGTTTTTGTTTCTTTTTCTTCGTTAGTTCTCTTTTTCTTTCTCTTTATTTTTCCTAACATTTTTAATCTTTTCATGTGTTTATTTGCTTCTTTCATATATTCTTACTTGCTTTCGTTATTTTTTCTTCTATTATTTTCCTTCATTTTTCTCCATAATTTATTTTTCATATCTCTGTGTGTTCCCGTTTCTAAATCTATTGTCTTTTAGTTCCCTATATATTATTTTCCCTCTTTTCTTCCATTTATTTTCCCGTTGTCCCTTTTTCTTTTTTCATATGTGTCCATACGTTTTTCTTTCGTTCTTCAGATTTTAACTCTTTAGTTTCTTGTTTCTTCATTTTTTGTCTTTTTCTTCTCTTTTTACTCGTCTTCTTTCTTTCCTTTTTTTTTCCTTTCTTTTTGTCTCACTTATTTCCACCTCCGATTTCATTTAGTCAGGCCAGACAATAACCCTCGGGCGGTCTTACGAACTACCATAGCATTTATTACCATATCAAGGAATCTATCCAACTCACTTCTGCTTTTGACATGTTTACTTGCAGAAAAAAAAAATCATGACAGCATTGGTAATATCAGGTTTTGGCGAAGTTTTGGACACGTCGAAGACAAGCCATTTTTTTTATCTTCTCGTTGAGAGAGTTCCACTTTCAATATGGCGCTAAATTTTACGTGTGCTGAACGACCTTCTTTGTTCTATTATTTCTCGCACGTAGGATCAGAAGGAAAAGAAGTAAATGAAACGAAATTAAGGTTTTTACTCTCATCAATAAGATTATCTTTTTAAGGCTGGTTGTTGGGAGAGGAGAGGAGAAAAAAAAGAAATTAAGAAATATAATAAAAATGTTTCTTGCTAAAAGAGATCGAAAGTTCAAGAAAAAAATTCTGTTAAAATTATTTTTTGTTTTCTTGTTCTTTCGACAAATGCGACATTGCCATCAACATATTTTGGTTGTATTTTTTTTTACTTTCTTTCTAATTTTGCTTTTTTTCTGAAAAAATTTCTCTGCGCTTATCATCCTTTCTTCATTTCGTTTTTTTTTTCTTTTTTTCTTTTTCTGTTTTTTTTCTTTTTTTGATTCTTTATTATTTTACATTTTATTTTTATTTTTCTTTTTCTTTCTTTTTTTTCTTTTTCTTGGACCTTGATTCTTTCTTTCTTTTATTTTTTTTTCTTTCTTTCTTTCTTTCTTTCTTTCTTTCTTTCTTTCTTTCTTTCTTGGACCTTGATTCTTTATTATAGTTTACATTTTATTTTTATTTTTCCTTCACTTTCTTTCTTTCTTTCTTTCTTTCTTTCTCGACGTTGATATAATCCTCCATCAGTTCATCACTCAATTCTCTTTCTTTCTTTCTTTCTTTCTTTCTTTCTTTTATTCCTTTTTTATTTTTCTATTTATTTCTTAGACATTCACTCCTTATTACAGTTTTCATTTTTTCTTTTCTTTCTTTCTTTCTTTCTTTCTTTCTTTCTTTCTTTCTTTCTTTCTTTCTTTCTTTCCCTTAGCTCTTTATTAGTTTTCATTTTTCTTTTATATTTTTCCTTCACTTTCTTTCTTTCAATTTATTCCTTCTTTCTTTCAATTCTTCTTTATTTTCCTCTTTATTTCTTAGACATTGACACTTTATTAGTTTTCATCTTCTTTCTTTCATTCTTTCTTTCTTTCTTTCTTTCTTATTTTCTTTCTTTCTTTCTTTCTTTCTTTTCTTTCTTCTCATTTCTATACTTTGTGGTTTCGACCGCTTCTTTCTTTCTTTCTTTCTTTCTTTCTTTCTTTCTTTCTTTCTTTTTTTCTTTTTTCTTTCTTAACTCCAATAAAAGAATGAACAAATAAAATACCGAAAGAATGTAGACGTGTGAAGCGAAAAACGAAACCGTAAAAAAAATCGGATTATTATTCCCTAAAATAATTCTAAATGAATAAATTAGGGAAAAAAAAGCCCAGGAGGTTTTTTCTTCACCTCCCTTATTCGTTTCCAATTAAAAACGAAAGCAAAAGAGGAAAAAAAAAAGACCACAAAAACGTCCAGTCAAAATGTTGTGAATGTTTTATGAGTTTCGTCTTTTTTTTCCTGTTTTCAATACATCGATTTGAAATGCTTTCCGGCTAAAATAGGACAGAATGCGATTTGCTGTTGAAGGCGTTTGTCATGATGATTGCATTACAAGGAAACATGAAACAGAAATAGGGACCTAATTAGTTATCTATACAGCGCGTCACATTCGATTATCTCCCTTTCTCTTGAATTATATCTTGACAGATGACTCTGTTATCCAGACAAGTTTGCTTACAAGCTACGAAAAGAGACTGAAAATATCGCGGCCCGACACATTTCCTAACATCGAACCAGAAAACAGCATCATTTGTTTTGAAAGATCTATCTATCTATCTATCTATCTATCTATCTATCTATCTATCTATCTATCTATCTATCTATCTATCTATCTCTCTCTCTCTCTCTATATATATATATATATATATATATATATATATCAGTCAGTTCATTATCAATCTATCTGTTGATGATCTATCTATCTATCTATCTATCTATCTATCTATCTATCTATCTCTCTCTCTCTCTATATATATATATATATATATATATATATATCTTTGTTCATTATCTATCTATCTATCTATCTATCTATGTTCATTATCTATCTATCTTAGTCTGTTCATTATCTATCTATCTATCTATCTATCTATCTATATATATATATATATATATATATATATATATATATATATATATATATATATATATATATATATCTTTGTTCATTATCTATCTATCTCTTTTTTATATATGTGTGTGTGTGTGTGTGTATATATATATATCTTAGTCTGTTCATTATCTCTCTATCTTAGTCTGTTTATCTATCTATCTATCTATCTATATATATATATATATATCTGTATATATATATATATATATATATATATATATATATAAAAGATAGCGATAGACGTTGCATTTAAAGATGGCGATTAACGTTGCATTTAAAGATGGCGATTGACATCAAACAGAAAATATAAATGTATCTTTTTCATGTGGAACTCCTTTTTTTACTGTCTGTTGCTTTCACTTATTCATCCATGGTCAACCATCCAGTGGACTTTTCCCAGAGGAAATATGAAATGTAAAGCGTATCAAATGTGCATTTTATATTCAGAATTGTTTTTGTTTTTTAATATTAAAATCGATATTATTAATTTATCACAAATAATTCTTAAAAAGCATACATGGTTCGCAGGCATTTCTAAACAAAGATTATATTTGTCATGAAGACAACTTCTCAATATTAATATTGTTTAGCCTGACATATTTCCTTTTTGACCATTATAAATTTTCTTTTCAAACATCAGGATATTGAAATATTTCCCAGTAGTTCATCATTAGCATCTAATTTGTTTTAACTTGATTCTTTCTTAAAAAATTAATTTTGATAAAATGCTGTCAGAACAATCAAACTGCCATTTGTATCAGATTGAAAAGTATTATATAATGTTCTCTGGTTGCAGCATTAGCATTCCAACCTTGAGTTTGAATCTAATTGCGGTCGATTTGTCAAGGAAATGACTTATTTATAATATCAGCCTGTTGGGAACTGTCTGAGAACCATACCATGAGTGAATCTAAGCCTTTTGAGTAAAATAGGGTAGACAAAATTCTTTGGAAGCTGTTGGTGATTATGCTATGCTAGTACAACATCACATGTCATCTTGACCAAGGGTTTGAATGTTTCTTGTTTGACCCTTGATCACACCAGTTTATGTACTCTTTCCAGAAGCTATAAGTAAGGTTTGATTAGTATAGTTTACAACTTTATATTCAGCCATGATTTTTCACCAAAATCAATTGAAATTAATAATTTACTGCAAATAATTCTTCAAAAAAAAATATGTCTGGCCATGTGATCTGAGTAAAATTTAAAGATACTTTGAAGATTTTTCTTAACATTGTCCAAAAGATGATGCTGGAAACTTTTGCATTAACCTAATAATTTTGAATCTTAAAGGTTAATGCACTAAGAAATACAATTAATATTCTAATGGTATGTTTATGTCATCACATGATTATTAATTATTGATTCAATTAATTGATCTCTATTGTATTATGAGATAAAATTAAAAAAGAAAAGATAAAAAATGATGAATCCTTTATCACATTACTTGATCTGACAACATTGCAGTCAAAACATTTCTGTTCATAGATCTGCAATGTTTTGGCTGACCTATTAATGAAGATTGTTGTCATATAGACTTGTAATACTTCTTAAGTTGTTCAAGACTTAAAAAAATAAGTAAAAATGATCAAAAAAAAAAAAAAAAAGAAAAAACACTTAAACAATTGTTCACTATGACATATAATATTGTGGTAACATAGCACAACCACCAACAGCTTCCAAACAGTATTGTCTAATTTTACTCAAAAGTCTTGGATCAACCCATAGAATGGTTCTCAGGTATTTCCAGACTGGGGAATCTTATGAAGAATTGTAGTCAGTGCTTGAAAGTAGGTTACTCTTTTTATGTTTTAATATTGTCATCATTGCAGTAATAGAAAGGAGAAAAACAATTGAGTGGGTCATTTAAAGCTTCAAGATTAACTTATAAATAATACTTTTAGTTTGAGTGTTAATGTTTTTAAGAGTATGCATAAGATATAAATCTTGAATTTACCTATGTAAACTATTAACTATTCTATAAGACGCAATTCTATAATTTTACATATTCATGTATACTCATCTTCTCTATTTGAAATGATATATTCAGCTGTTATTATAACAGGTGACATTACTTGATGCTAATGCGATATAACAATGAAATATCTTAGAAGATCATGCTGCCTTTTTTTTTCTTTGATCTTGTTCTTTGGATATTTTTATTTTTAATAATTTTAAATAATAGAATTCTTTCTTTGATGTGACATAATTAATGCTATAGATAAAATACGTAGATCACTCATGCAGAAAATATAACCAATACTATATATAATTACTATAATTGCAAAATTACTAAAATATTGCAATTTTTTATGAGTGAACTATTTTTATTTATTTGAATTTTTAATTTTTTTTTTTTGTTAAAATAAGAAAAATCTTCATTTATATGCTCATTTCTATTAGGAAAAAAATAAACTGTTTCAATGCTGCAAACAAAAACATTTTTGTTTTTGTTTTATTTTACTAAATTCTTTTCTCTCTCAAACTCCATTTTTATTTCAATGGTTGGAACCCACTATACAAAAAAATTCCCCTTAAGCAATTTTTACCTTGTGTCATAGGGAAGAACATAAAGTATAAGACATCGTCTTTGACTTAACCCAGGTATTTGACTTCTTTCAATGATCTTTCTCTTTACACTTTTTGAATTCAATTTATTTTTTTTATTTGCTTTCTACTCTGAAGTAATTAAATGATTGTCCTCATCTTTGTTATTGTTATCGACGTTTCGGATGCTGTTCCCTCTGGCCTCCATCAGGTGTATATCAATCTGGGTAATCTACAGGGAATTCTGAACTGAACCCTTTATTTAATTTACGAGGGCAGACTGTTCTTGTGTCATCTAGTTCTTATTTTTATTTAGTACTGTTCAGTTATTGCTTGTCCATTTCCACTGAGGTTTTATTATATGGAAATTGTCATGTAAAATTACTAAAATATTGCAATTTTTTTTATTTGTTTGAATTTTAAAATATTTTTAAGAATTTTTTTTTTGTTAAATGAAGAAAGAAATAATTCTTAAGTTTGAACAACTTAAGAAATATTTCTTTCTTCATTTAACAAAAAAATTCTTTAAAAAAATTTGAAAATTCAAATAAATAAAAATAGTTTACACATAAAAAATTGCAATATTTTAGTAATTTTGCAATTACATTGGATATATTTTATATTTTATTTATATATAGACTTAAAAAATAATTTATATTTTATTTATATAAAGTCTTAAAAAAATAAGTAAAAATGATCCCCACCCCCACCGCCAAAAAAAGAAAACACTCAAATCATTGTTCAGTTTGAGATATAATATTATGCTAACACAAACACCAACAGCTTTCAAACATTTTTGGCTAATTTTACTGAAAAAGCTTGCGTTTTATGGGCAGGCATGTGTTTTTGAAGAATTATTTGTGGCAAATTATTAATTTACCACTAATAATTACTTTAAAAAAAAATTGCCTGTACATGTGATCCGAGCAAAATTTAAAGATACTTTGTAGATTTTTCTTAACGCTGTACAAAATGATGTTGGAAGTCTTTGCATTATCTTGATAACGTCCAGAGAATGGTCTGCGACACATTCGATCCTGTCCAGGCATCTCGTCTCCAGCCAATTTCTCACCGACGTGACATGGCTTCCGTCTGTCTGTTCCACATGTATATTCATGGCAACTGCTCGGGCGAGCTTTTTCTCATGGTATCCCAATAACAGGAATTTAAGCGTGGTACTCGATTGGCATCTAGGTCCCATCGTTTTACTGTTGAACTAGCTAGATGGCAACCGTCATTTCTGCTCAGTTTTTTTTTTCTCGCATTTCGCAACCTGTGGAACTCACTTCTTGTTTCACGCAAAATGTCTTGTTTCCCGGATAACTACAACCTTCAAAAATTTAAATACAAAATCAATGGTCATCTTCTGTCTTTTTCTTTTTTGCCCTTCCCTCAATCATCCCGATTTTCAAACGTCTCATTCTCATTCACTTTCATTCCCTGTAAGCCCCCCCCCATGCGTCTTAGTGGCATTGTCGCCTTTCTTGAAGCGAAACGATTAAAAAATTGTAATTCTTGGATAAAGGTTCCTATTTGGCTTTTGGCCTTTAATTATATCCCAAATAATAACGACAGATTTCTGGAATTATAATTGTTTCGAATTTAACCATTTTGGGCATTTTATATCCCGTCCCGGCTTCTCATCAAAATAAAACGGAATTTGATCAATTATTTAAGTCAAGAATCTTTCCGTTTAGTTGTATCGTTTCGAACATCGGAATATTGAATATTTACCAGAAAGGCGCTGAGAAATGGAAAAAAGAAACAAAGAATGCTGGATTGCTATATGTTATCCATTCACTTACATGACAATGAATGCCAAACAATCTCGCCACAGATGTAGAGAAAACTATAGGCAGAAGAAATATGGTTCTACAGAAGGATACTGAGAATTCTCTTGGATCGAGCAAGTAAGAAACAAGGAATTCTTAAAGAAAATTGCACCTGTTGATGGACAGAGAGAGTAAAGAACAACAAAGTCTTAAAAGAAATGGCATCTGTTCTTGGACGGAGAGTGAAAAGAACAAGGAAACCTTTAAGAAAATGGTAACAGAAAGAAAAACTTATACTCAGAATCAGGAAATGATAGTTAAAATTTATTGGTCACATAATGAAGAAGTGAGTGTTTGTCAAACATCTCAAGAACTCGTAGTAACTACATGGGTCATACCACAATAACCCTATCCCGCCTTCTTACCTATCACCTCTTAGAATCTAGTGGCGTAAAACAGCATCTAATAACAACACACCAGAATAACACTAACAAAATTACATCCACATCCTCAAGGACATCGCACAGTGGATAAAGGCGTTAGTTAGTTCCAGTGACATGACCTAAAGAGTGTGAGTTCAATACCTGGTTAAGGCAACGGAGAACTTGGAGATGGAAATTAATAGGAGATAACTGATAACTGACATCCATTAAAACATGGCACGTGGAACTAGAACAGTCTACCCTAGTGAGCGAACTAAAGGGTTCAGTTCGACATTCCAACCACCTGAAGAAGGCTGGAGCGTACAACAGCCGAAACGTTGTAATAAATATGGCGACAAAGATGAGGACAATAATCCGAATAATGTAAATAGTGGCCTCTGATATCTTGCAAAAAGGATTCATCTTTCCTTGAATCAGAAAATCTTTTGTGGGTAATATACAGATGGAATATCAACTATCTACGGAACAAAATCAGGATTCCAAGTTTGCGTGAAGAGGCGAGTTCCAAAAGTGAAAGCCATTCATTGACGTAGCCGATCATGGTTCTCCACCACCTTCTATCCCTTTCAGCTCTCAACAAGTTCCTTTCCTTCTGCTTCCTCCCCCAGACCACGTTCTGTCATCCACTTGCTTTAGTCTGTCAGGTATGTCATGCGTTGTTTTCCTTTGTTTGATTCTCCCTCTATTCAACCCGTGGGTATCAGATTCTCCAGACCTTCTTTCTTTCTTTCTTTCTTTTTATATGTCATGTCTTTTCAGGACGTAGGCGATCATGGCTCTCCACCACCTTCTATCCCTTGCAGCTCTCAACAAGTTCCTTCCCTCGGCTTCCTCTCCCAGACCACGTTCTGTCATCCACTTGCTTAAGCCCGCTAGGTATGTCACGCGTTGTTTTAAAACATTTCCAGCTACACTGGGGAAGGTTTTGAATCAAACAATACAGATTGTGAAATTTGTCAGAGGAGCACTCAACTCAGGATTTTCCAAACAGTTATGCATTGACTTAGACGCAGGCCACCATTTGCTTTTTTTCTATACAGATGATCGGTAGTTGTCAACAGGAAATGTAACTGAGCGAATATTTGAGCTTAGAGATGCGCTGAGATTATTATTTGAAGTTCAAAGTAAGCTTAATTTTTTGCTTGGCTGGATGATGAGGAATGAATCGTGCCTATTTGGTTGATATTTTTTGAGCAGTTGAAAAAACTGAATCTTTAGATGCTAAGAAGAAATACAAAGATCATATTCGTGGACGCCTTAAAAGATTTCATGAGCAAGCTGGAAAATTGGAAGTGAAAGGTCAATATAAAAAAAAATTGCAATGTCATCCACTCTTGTTGGTGTTGGTGAAGACAAAGTGTTTATAGAGATTGCAAAAAAAAAAAAAATAATTAAATTCTTCAGCATTTGGTAGCAATAAAAAATGAATTCAGCCAATATTTTCCTGAACTCTGATGATGAATTGGAATGGTGGATTTTTTTTTTAAGCGTTTCACCCCAAGCAAGGCGGGAAGCCACTAGCACGCAGGGGGTTACAGAGAGTTGGAGCGAGAGCAAAGAGGAATGATAGAAGAAAGGATGAACAGAAGGATAGGGGATAGATCAAGGCATCTGGAGACGTCGATTGACATTACATTTAAATAGTTGGAGATTATAGCTATCAGGAAAACATGAAAATGGGAGGGAATTCCACAGTCAAGAGATTCGAGACATAAAGTTATTGGAGTAGAAGAGACGGCTACATTTAACAGTTTCGGCAGTGAAAGGGTAAGAGCGATATCCAACCTAGTAGAACGCTTAAATTCATGGAGTCTGGGAACCAGCGCAAGCAGCTCATCGGAGCAGTTACCGTGAAAGTATTTGTAAAAAAAGACAGAGGGAGGCGACGGCTCGTCTGTGAGAGAGCGGCTGCAGACGAGATGCCAGATCAGGGCCAATTACATTGTATATCCCTCTCTGGATTTTATCAAGAACCTTGAGACAAACAGAAGGGGCTCCAGACCATATATGGCAGCCATGCTCCATGCAAGGGCGAATGGTTGATTTGCAGATTTGGAGGATCGAATGCGGTGGGAAGAATTTCCTAGCGCGTAATCTATTCAAATTGTCGGTTGAAAACGTTTCTGATTAAGATGAATTTCTGGGGCTGTAAAACTGATTATGGATCAAGAAATTTGATCGCCCAGAAATCAATCACAGAATTTGGGCCATTGATTTCTACCCAAACGTAACAGAAAGAGTAATCCGTGTTTTAAAAAAAGACCGTTTGTGTTAATTAATAACTTTTGTAAAAAAATAACCAATTTCAGTTGCGAATTAAAACGAAACAACGTAGTAGACTGAGGTTGAAAATGACCTGCTGGTGCCCTTTCAAACCCTCCTCAACATATATATATAAAACACATTTATTCAAGTTTTAACTTTCACCAGCATTTTCAATTGCTTTTAATGTGTAAAACTCCACAATAAAAATAATCCCCGTAAAGGTATTTGTATTAATATGGAAAAAAAATAAAGGGTTTTCAATCCAAAGTATTTATTATTTGGAAAATTTCTTCCTCTTGAAGGCAGATAATCTTGGAGAGTTTAAATTTAAAAATGACAAAAGGGTTAAATTGGGGCAAAAAAGAAAAAGAACCACTGGTTTAGTGATACAAGTTTTATTAATTAACCAGTACCTGGGGCGAGGAAGAGGTGGATTCATGCCTTTCCCAAGGGTATTTGTGCGTAATTAGATATAAATTATATATAACGGGAATTGAAACTCATATTATTATTAAAAATTCAAGCCATTATTTAGTACCACAATCCGTTTTTCCACCCTGGCTACTCCCAAAAATATCACCCATTTAGGTACTGACTAGACTCGGCGTTGCTTAAATTCGGTGATCGTACGGGAACCGGTGGTTCGACGTGATCTGGCCGTAAACCCAAGGTACCTAGCGGGAATGTAAAAGATGAACTTTACTGAGAGCTACAAATTATACGAAGTTGTGGAGAGCCATGATCTCAATTAACCTTGTGTAAATTGATGGCATATACATGGAGGTTAAATTCATAATCTGGAGATAAATAAAATGCATAGAAGAACAAAGGATATTTTTGTTTGACTTAGATCCATGATCTCAAATAATCTTGTTTAAATTGATGGCCGGACATGGAGTGTGAATTATAATAAGGAGATAAATATTGAATAACGCTAAAATATTAAGAAAATTGTGTTTTAATTCAATTGATCTCAAATAATCTTGTGTAAATTGATGGCAGGACATGGAGTGGGAGTGATAATCAGGAGATAAATATTGCATAGAGCTACAAAGAATAGGAAGTTGTGGAAAACATGATCATTTGTACCTAACAAGTTTGTGTAAAATGGATGACAGGACATGGGTGAATTTCGTAAGGAGATAAATTATTGTTTTTATATTTAAAGGGTAGGAAGCTTTTTTTTATATATCAAATACCTAAAAACAATAACTTGTTTTCAGTTGATGAAAGCAAAGGAAATGGGAGTGATAGTAAAGGGATAAATATTGATGAGAGATACAAAAAAAAGGAAGCTGTAGAGAGCCATGATCAGCCTACCTCACCAGATTGTGTCAATGGATGGCAGAATAGGTAGTGAGAGTGAAAGTAAGGGAATAAATATTGCATGTTAACACAAAAGATAGGAAGTTGTGGAGAGTCATGATCAACCTACCTAACAAGAATGTGTCAGTTGATGACAAAGCATGGAGTAGAAGTGATAGTAAAAGGGATAATTATTGATTAGAGCTACAAAGAATAGCAAGCTGTGGAGAGTCATGATCAACTTACCTAACAAGCTTGTGTCAGTTGATCACAAAGCATGGAGTGGAAATGATAGTAAAAGGGTTAATTATTGATTAGAGCTACAAAGGATAGGAAGCTGTGGAGAGTCATGATCGCCCTTGTCCTGACGGGAGGCGTCACACAGAAGAACAAGTAAGATTAACAGAACAAAATCGTTATTTTTTTTGTTTTTATTTCAACGTATAAAATTTTTTCCTTAATCGTTTTAACCTCGGATGAAGAAATAAACCCCCAATTTATGAATTCTGAGAACGTAATGGTATAACGCTAATTTTGTAGACCTCATTATACAATAATGACCTTGTGTCAGAGTGATTTCGACGGAACAAAGATCGGCAAACTTTTGTTTCTTACCAAAAAAGTTTTCAAAAATGAAAACACGGCTTTAACAGACGATAATTAATTTACCTTTTTCGCTTTTTATGAAATCCGCTGGAAGAAATTAAAAGACGTCAATCAATTGAATATTTCATTCGATCCAATCTATTCGTTTTAATGACTCATTTTATCTTCACCGATAACAATAAAAATCAGTTTTAAAAAATCTAAATGTTTTTTTTTTCCATTTCCCAATATACATTATGAAAAAGAATAATTTTTTTCTTCTAATTGCAAATTTATTATATATAATATATATATATATATATATATATATATATATATATATATATATATATATATATATATATATATATATATTTTATAAGAGGTGTTGAGGCCTTGCTTTTGGACTTATACACAACCCCACACGAACATGACACAATCAAACACATCATTTCATATATATTAAAAAACTCACACCCTAATGAGCCAAAAAGATAACACACCCACATATATATATTATCAATTTACACATCTCATTTGTCACTCACTCCCTAAGAACCAAATAACATACGCATTGAAAACACTAAACAAAGTCACATCCCTCTCCAGGACCATTAAAACTGTCAAACTGATCAGGGAAATTCAGAGTAACATAGATCCATCCAGCTCTTATCTCAAATAACAACTTAAAAAGAGACTGTTTGACCAACACAAGGAATGTTAAAAGATTCATGTTAAAAGATAAAAAAAAAATGAAATCTACAGACAAAAGTTCATTTTCTCCATCAAGACATTCATTTCTGTAGTTTACTGCTACCAACAAATGGAAAATATTTCTTCTCCTGATGATGGCCATTTGGCCGAAACTAATCGAGGAATCTAAATGAAATAATAATAAAAAAAAACGAAAGAATATTAATCTACAACTCAGTGTGTCTGAAGATTTTAATTTTAATTTTTTTATTGTTCAATATATATATATATATATATATATATCCTATATATATACTGTGTATTTATCTAAAAATAAATACGTTTAAATTCACCATCACCAACGGCTTAGTTGTAGAATCTCAGACTGATGCCAATTCAGTCGGGTTTCGATCCAAGCTAGAGGCCAGCGGGCGTCTAGCCACACTGATGAGCTGTGATACAGCGAAACAGTCTGACTGTGGATGACAATATATATGCTCCTGAGCTCTCAGTCGGGTTAGTAAACAGAGACTATTACGGCTAATAATGCAAGATTCTTCGTTAAATCGAATTGAGTTCTCTCAGTCATTGTGTGTTTATCTAAAAATAAATACGTTTAAATTCACGTTCATCCTTCTCGTGCGCCAACCGCTTAGTGGTAGAATCTCCGACTGACGCCAATTCAGTCGGGTTTCGATCCTACCTAGAGGCAACCGGACGTCTATCGACACCGATGAGCTGTGATACAGCGAATCAGTCTGTCTGTGGATGACAATATATAAATATATATATATATATATTATAAAAATAAATTATACAAATAACCCGGATATAAGAGAGTTGTCGGGACCGGAGAAGAAGTCTCTTATATCCAATGTATACTTTAATTAAAACGTTTTTGATTTCGCTCCACAAAATCTTTCCTGTTTCAATTCTATGATTGTACTTCTTCAGGCGATGGTAATTTATTATGATGCTTAAAATGATGGTTAAGGAAATTTAAAAACAAAGTGTTACCTCTTTCCGAAAGTTAAAGCCTAGGATTAAGATCACCAATTAAATATATATTTCATATATAATATAAAAAGTATATATATATCATATATACAGAGGTTATATCCATATTTTCATTGTGACGTTAAATTTTTATTTTACGCAATCGTATACCAGGGCTGAATAAGACTAACGAAGTTTTCATCGGTTGAAATAGTTCTATGCCCCATATGGATTTCATTTTATATATATTATACTATATATATTTATATATATATATAATATATATATATATATATATATATATATATATATATATATATATTGTGTGTATTACTTTATGTGTTTTTGAACATAAAAATATAGGTCATTGCTGGATTAGATAATCGTTATATTTATTTTTTTATGTTTATATTTGATTTGTAACCTGTAGTCGATATTAAATTTGTCAAATTTTCTCAATTACAAAGCGGCCCTTTAAATAAACGCAATTTTTTACTTTCCTTCGTCCCATCTCTCTCCCCCACCTCGTCTTTCCCTCTTATTCTAACATTAGATCGTCTATGGTGTGTATATGTCACCACGAAATGTATCTTTATGCATTAGACATCCGACAACATTCATTTTTTCTCTTACTTAAAACCCTTCCACCACCTCTCCTAAAATTCTCTCTGTTAAGGTTTAATCTCCCTCCTCCTCATACTTACACTCTCTCTAAATTCTGTTTTTTATTTCCGGAGTTGTTTTTTTGTTTTTTTTTTTTGAATTTGTAGGTCTGATGAATTGGATCGTATTTACGATTCCAATGGAATAAATTATGACCATGGAATATTAGTGTTTAAGCCTTTTTATTATATCCTTACTCTGTCCTAGACATTGAGTTCTACCTGGATTCTATCCTCTTGGAATTTTTCAAAAAAAATATATACATGTATGGGTATTTATATATATTTTGCATATGTATGTATATTTACCACTAATATTATCTATCTATCTATCTATCTATCTATCTATCTATATATATATATATATATATATATATATATATATATATATATAGTAATAGAGAGAGAGAGAGAGAGAGAGAGAGAGAGAGAGAGAGAGAGAGGTGGGATGATGAGAGATCGCTTTTTTTTTTATATACTAGTATTTGAGTAGACGTTCCGTTTATATATTAAACAGTATATTTATTTATTTTCCTCTACTGGCTTGAATATTCGAGAAATCTTATTAATGACTAATATTTGCTCTCTGGTCGGATTCGAACCTGCGTCAACTTAAACATTATTTTTGGTGGATACCCATATTTGAGTAGACGTTCCGTTTATATATTAAACAGTATATTTATTTATTTTCCTCTACCGGCCTAAATATTCGAAAATTATTATTAAGGAAAAATATGCGTTTTCCGGCAGTATGTTTTTCTTTAATAAGATTTCTCGATCATTCAAGAAGGTAGACAAAAATTAATAAATAAATATACTGATTAATAAATAAACGGACCGTCTACACAAATACAAGTAAGTAACCACTAAAAATAAGGTTTAAAGTGAGAAAAAATCTGTTGGATTAATAAAAAAAAGCATTATTTCTTTAGAATATGTATACATGTAATATAATATAAGAGAGTTGTCGGGACCGGAGAAAATCTCTCTTATATCCGGTTTAGAAATCTATTTATATACATTAACACAAGCACTAATTTGGGACAAGAGAAAATCTCTCTTATGTCCTGGTTTCTCTTATATCCGGGTCTCTTATATCCGGATTATATATATATATATATATATATATATATATATATATATATATATATATAAAAAAAACAGCAACAACAAAACAAATATTACCTCTATGTTTAAGTGATTTTCGTTTTTTTTTTGTAAAAATACATATGCACTGTTATAATGAATACATCGAACTCTGTGTTATATCAGTTTTAATTATTAATAAAAAGCATTATTTCTTTAAATATATATATATATATATATATATATATATATATATATATATATATATATATATAAAAAAAAATTAAAAAAATCCAAAATTATTAAAATCTATGTTTTGAAGTGATTTTCATTTTTTCTGGGATGTAAAAATATATATATATTTTATAATAAATATATCGGCCTCTATGTGAAGTAAATGTAAAAATACATATGTTTTTAATAAATTAAGACACTAGGATCATCCCTTAACCATCTTATTAACGCTTTTTTTTTCTGTTGTTTTTCATAATACACAATAAAAAAAAACTTTTCTCGTTCAATTTATATTTCAAGTTTTGTTTCATCACGCATTTTTTTTTTTTCATCATTTTTATTTTTTACTTCTTTTTTTTTTTTTTTTTTTTATATATCTGTCTGTCTAGGATATATTGATTCCTTTCCATTTCATAAAAAAATAGTGGGTCTGATGAGATGAATATACTTTTATTCATCGAAATAAATTTATTACTGACAATGGATTTTTAAGTTTTTTTTATAATATATATATATATATATATATATATATATATATAGAGAGAGAGAGAGAGAAAAAAATGATGAGACACTCCAAGAAAAAAAATGCAACTTGAAAAAAAAAATTCTGTTGTAGTTTTATCAAATTGCGATAACACTGTTTACTTTTGTACGATGTTTTCTCGACAGATGACATTACCCTCATGGCTGTAGCATCAACAAATCCTAAAGGCTTTTGTGTATCGCAGGAAACAGGGTAAATTGGCGGCCATTAGACAAGAAATATTCAAATATATGTGCAGGAATCTCACTGGAAACTTAGGGCAACGTTTCCCAAGCAGTAGTTCGTCGTATTCATAAATCTATTGCTTCTTCCACCGCTTGGCTCTCTGTTACGCGAAGAAAAAATTTTTTTTATAAATCGATACTTCAAATATACCATTCAACCATTCGCCCTTGCATGGAGTATTGCTGCCATATATGGTCTGGGGCACCTTCTGTTTACCTCGGAGTTCTTGATAAAATTCACAGACGGATATGCAATATAATTGACCCTGATCTGGCGTCTCGTCTGCAGTCACTCTCTCACAGACGCGCCGTCGCCTCTCTCTGTCTTTTCTACAAATACTTTCATGGTAATTGCTCCGATGAGCTGCTTTTTTTTGGTTTCAGACTTCATGAATTCAAGCGCCCTACGAGGCTGGCATCCCGCTACCATCCTTTCACTGTAGAAACTTTTAAATGTTGCCGTCTCTTCTACTCCAATAGCTTCATATCTCGCACCTCTCGCCTGTGCAGCACCCTTCCCTATTACAGTTTCCCTGAGAGCTATAATCTCCAACTATTCAAATGTAATGTCAATCGACACCTCCAGTTGCCTTGATCTACCCACTATCCTTCTCCTCATCCTTTCTTCTATCACTCCTATCTGCTCTCGCTCCAAATCTTCTGCAACCCCATGCATCCTAGTGGCTTCACGCCTTGCTCGGGACGTAATGCTTAAAAAAAAAAAAAAGTCTGGGAAATCTAAAGGCCACCATTTTGAGCATCTCTTGTGATTGTAGCGTCCAAAGGTAACTTGTATTAATATTGTGATGTCTGAATAAATTTAGTATTACTATATTTATGCAATGTTTTCCTTTCTTGAATTGTGCATACATTTTTGGCGAAATCTGTATATATTCTTAGAATTTCATGAATGTGGACCTTTCCAATATATTTTTCCAAAACAATCAACATACTTCCGTTATATTGACAATGCTCTACTTATATATCTTCATCATACTGATTTACCCGACCTCGTAGAACAACACACAATGGAATTTACATAGGAAATGGAAGAAAACAATTACTTAATATTCCGAAATATCAAGCTACACCTCGTTAACAACAGTTTAAAACAGTGTCCACCAGAAATCAACCACACACACACACACGCACACACACACACACACACACACACACATATATATATATATATATATATATATATATATTATTTTATTTTTATTATAATAGATTATAATAAAAACATTTGACATCGCTACACAAAAGCTTTCATGTTTCTATACTATGATTGTATTTCTTCAGCTGATGGTAGATAACTTGGAATAAAAACGATTTATTAGGGTAATTTAAAAACAAATCGTTACCTCTTTTCTGAAGTTTTGAAGGGAGGAGCATAAGGTCAGAATTAAAAATATACTTGTGGGTATGTCTAGATTAACCAATTAAAAGCTAGATCTGCTCTAAAATAGAAGAATAAGGTCATATATATATATATATATATATATATATATATATATATATATATATATATATATATATATTCTGTTTATATGTTATTTTTTATGGATACAACTTATTTGAGTAAATGCTCTTCTTTTTTTAATTAAACAGTATTAATAACATTTACCGGACTCTATATTCGAGACATTTCGTAGAAAATATGCGTTCCCCGACAGGAATCGAACCTGTATTTCACACGAAACCGTCATTTGCCCTGACATGCTGCTAATTATTCAGCCAAATTACTGCTTATAAATAAATAAATATACACTTTAGAGATCATAAAATATATTGTTGATAATTTTCCTATAAAAATGTACTGTTGATTTTTGTTTGTGAGTTCATTATTTGCCAATAGTTGGGATCCTAACAGGTGCTACCACCCCTGGTCAGAGTGGAGAAAGGAACAACAGCAATTAAGGCGATTTACTTGCCCCACTTTCCATGGAGTCAAACTGTGACACAAGGTCGGTTTAATCTGGGAAACCGACACGTACAATCGGGCTAAGGACAAAAATACCCCGAGCTTACGCAACAGTTGGAACTATCTAAATATATCTGGCACTTAAATGAAACCAATAAAACATCTACTGTAAAAGGAAAATTAATAAGAAAAGCTAGAGTTTGTGGGTCATTAAACGACCCATGTCCTTTGTGCATACATGAGAAATTATACATTATTAAGTTTATGAAAAATAAAAGTTTAAATGAACATCTATTTTTGCAGACACTATCAAAGATTTTCCTTAAAGAAGAAGTACCTCCATGAGATCGCTATAAAAGAGCATAGCATGAAGAAAACGACGCCAAACTTGACGAAGACAAAATTTTATCGTCTAAATGTTCATATTATTATTTAGATCAAAGTATTTTGGGGTATTTTTTTACATTTTTAATTGTTCCTAGCACGTCCGAAATTTTCGTTAGAAATCTTTTTTTTTCAGTTACCCATTTTATAAAAAAAATGCAAGTCTCAGTTTGAAATTCTTTTAAAAATCAATTATCATTTTTCAAAACTTATCTTAAGAAAATCAGAAAAGGAAAATTATGGAAGATTTTTGCACTCCCCTACTTCTTCTAAAAAACGGTAAAAAAAAACGTAAAGATGCTGTAAAAAAAAAAAAAAAAAAATAATTAAATCTTTCTTCTCTGATGTATTTAGTAAAAGATGTTTCACAGAAACGTTGCTTTATATATATATATATATATATATATATATATATATATATATATATATAACGTCTTCACTATATA
>CAHIKZ030001462.1:280000-340000 GCA_903632075.3 Acanthosepion pharaonis | reverse complement strand
CCTATGTATTTTTGTGGCAAATATAACAGGTGTTGGAGTAAATCCTCTTTCATCTTGTAGCTTATTGTTTAAGTCTTTTATTGTTTTGGATGTAGTAGTAACAACTTTTTTAATGTTGAGTTTATTATAGATTCTTTTCGATTATAGATGTGAGAGAATTGGTAGGCAGAATAATATATTTTTTCATTCATTGGGTTTCTGATGAGGGGCGGTCATTGTTGTTTTGGAATATTTTTTGGGCCTTTTGTTTCGAATTGAAAATAAAATAATTAGGCTACTGGAGAAGTTTAAAAGTGTTTGCAATGTATATCTCCTCTTTGTGTAAATAATCCGAGCTGCATATTCTTAGAAACGTTAGACACTGTAGTTTATTTTGTTGTTATGCAATAACAACAAAATAAAATCCGGCATAATTATCGGGTGATTATGCCGGATCATCCGATGCTTTTTTACGATAAAATAAGTTCTTATTTGTGTATGTGTGTGTGTGCCTTTTTAATATATGGTCTTATTTCATAAAATTTAAATGTATGCCCTTTAAAAATTTTCCGGCTGTGCTATTTTCATTTGTTCCTAGGTGTGCCGTTGCTTAAAAAGGTTGAGAAACATTGGTCTACGTCCATTTTACCTATCCTGTTGTTCTCTCTGGGTGATAGTTTATCGGCCTGCCTATGAGTTGCCGCTTCTATAGCAGACGAATAGATAGACTGGTATATATATATATATATATATATATATATATATATATATTTGGTTGGATAGATCTATCCAACCAAATATGTTAGCTCTATCTCTGATATTGAGCGCTTTCTAATAAGTACCGCGCATATAATATATAAATAATTATACATATATATATTTATTTACATTTATATAAACTTTTCACATATATATATATATATATATATATATATATATATATATATATATATATATATATAATAAATTACATAGAAAATCGCTGCTTGAAATAGAAGTCGTTCCCAAACTATATACGCAGTTTTCAAGAACTCAGGCGAGCGCTCTTCTCCCTCTCAGTACAGACCCTTTGGTCACCTCAGTATAATTAGTAATTTTTTTGAAGCTATAATCAACAAGATGGTCGTTGAGTACCTGGATAAGAACAGCCTCTTGAGCGGCAAGCAGTAAGGGTTTCGATCGGCCCGATCCACTGCTGATGTCCTAACTACCGTTACGCACAGAATCAGTGAGGCTCTTGGCAACAAATACACTTTAGGGATCATAGTATATATATATATATATAATGTGTGTGTGTGTGTGTGAATGAGTTTTTTATATAATTTCTCAAGTGTTCGTATTATTTTTTTCTTCTCAGGATATAAATAATACAAAAATTGTACGAATGTTTTCCAAACGCTTTCGGCTATACTTTTAGCCATTATCAAGGATGAATTTTATTTTATACTTAACTGAACATATGCATTGTCTCATGTATGTATGTAGAATTATAAGAATGTTTTTATTTTCCAAACACGGTCAGCATAGATAGACTTGATATATATATATATATATATATATATATATATATATATATATATATATATATATATATATATATATATATCCATGACAGACATACATAATAGATAGGAAGGCGATTAACAATGGCTTACGTACTGTCTTGGGATAACTGGAATGAGACGCGGAGTCAGAAAAAAATCATGAAATAATAATTAACATATTCAATTATAATTAAATAATATATATATATATATATATATATATATATATATATATATATATATATATATATATATATATATATATTGCTAATAAATGAAAGGGCTTGAAGGTGAAATCACAAAATTAAATTCTAGGTCGATCTTCGGTTTCCTCGCCTTAATCGTATTTATTGACAGCGAGTTCAATTTTCATTGCGTTAGATACCGGAAATTCTTTTTTTTATAGAGGATAATATTTTCATGCAAAAAATGGATACCCATTGTTTGCAAGTCCGTCTCATAGACGACTTCAATTTTTGTTAAATGCTCCCGTTACTGTAGCCTTGTGGTAGACTATACCAATATTGTCAAATATTTAAAAGATCACAAAAGTAAATATCAGTATTTTTATATAAATCTGACAATGAAGCTTTAATATTTCTTCTTCTTCTTCTTCTTCTTCTTCTTCTTCTTCTTCTTTTATGTGTCATGTCTCTTCAGGACGTTGGCGACAATGGCTCTCCACAATTTCTTGTCCTTTGTAGCTCCGAATACTTTTGGTCATTTTATTATCTCTCCTAAACTTTCTTCCACTACCCATTTACACAAGCTCGTCTTTCTTCTGTGTGACGTGTCCCTTCAGGACTTGCAATCATGGCTCTCCATGATTTCCTGTCATTTGTAGCTCTTAATAAATGTTGCCTTTTTGCTATCTGTCCTAAACCTTGTTCAGCCATCCATTTACGCGTGCTCATTCTTCTTCTATGTGCCGTGTCTCTTCAGGACGTTGATGCTGAATTTCTTAACCTTTGTAGGTCTTAATAAAAGTTGCCTTTTTGTTATGTCTCCTAAACCTTCTTTTATGTACAGTGTTCTTTCAGGACGTTGGCGATCATGGCTCTCCACAATTTCCAGTCTTTTCTAGCTCTTAATAAATTTTGTCTTTTCGTTGTCGCTCCTAAACCCTTTTTTCTGTCACCCAGTTAATTAAGCTCGCCAGGTAGGTTACGCGTTGTTATCCACTGTCAATATGTCCTTTGAGTATCAGATTTGCCAAGCCATCCTTCCTCGTTATCTGACCGAGAAATTTCAACTGTCTCTTTCTGATGTTAAATATAAATGTTTTTTTTTTTGCATTTTCTCTAAAGCTTTGTAGTTGCTCACATGTTCTTTCCATGTTGTTCTCAGCATCCTTCTGTAGAACCACATATCTGTTGCTTTAAGACTGTTCTTCATCTGTAAGGAGATTCTTCAGCATTTTTTTTTATAGTGAGGTTCTCCCAATAGAAGGTTACATTAAGAGGTAGTTTATCTTGATAGGAGGGGAAGGTAACGGTTAATCCTAGACTAAGATTATAATGATCGGGGGAACATCCTCTTGGGAGTCGCTTGCACAGTGCATTGCTTCGTTGGTAGAAGCTGTTAGAGTGGGAATTACTTCTCACCGATGGAATACTACAATCTGAATTTGCTACAATCTGAGTGGCATGGCCAGTCCTAGCCGTGAAGATTAGAAATGGCGGTGCGATTCACCTTCATCCCTGCCATGCGCCAATGGCTTAGTGGTAGAATCCCCAACTGATGCCAATTTAGACGGGTTTCGATCCTAGCTAGAAGCAACCGGACATCTAGCCACACTGATACAGCGAAACAGCCTCTTTGTGGATGACAATATATATATATATATATATTACGTTATGATTTTATTTATATATTATTATACTTATTATATTGTATTTATATTAATATTTATAATATTTATATTATTAGGTTGGTGCAAAAATAATGACGTAAGAATGTCGTTTTTTGACGTTAAAAATCACGTCAAAAACGACATTATTAAGTCATTATTTTTGCACCAACCTCATATATTTATATTATATTACATTAATATTAATATATTTATCTTAATATTTATAATATATTTATATTATATTATATTTATATATTATTATATTTGTGATATTATATTTATATTATTATAATATTTATATTATATTTATATATTATTATATCATTATTATATTATATATATATATATATATATATATATATTGCATTATATATTATATAACCAGCTAGTCATTCCCCTGCCCACCCACTGAGAAGTTAGAGCGAGATCAGATGAGTAATCAGCTGCCAATTTCTGGTCATTTCGTATCATCAGCATATTCACAAATGATCTGAATATACGCTTAGGCAAGTCAGTTATGTAATGTAAAAAGAGTGTTGGTTCGAGAAGTGAGCTCTGGAGGACGCCCGCATTGATTGCTAGTGTTCCGTAGGACTAATCGTTAACAACTACCTTCAGGGACCTATCCGTTAAGAAGGACTTTATAATTGAGAAAACTCTTCTAGCGATTCCATGACTGGAGTGCTTGATCAACAAACCTTTGTATCACTCCGGGACATATCAGGTATCTACATTCTTATTGTGATTTCCTTCTTTAAAGTCCATTCGAGAGCCATTAAGAGAATGATGAATAAGTTTAAAAAGAGGGAACAGCAGAGAAGAAAAATGGATCAAGACGTCGCAATTAGATCAATTAGAAAAGATCCAACTCAATCCATTAGACATTTGGCACATGAATAAGTTTTAAAAACGGGGAAATTGAATCAGGAGGTCAGAACAAGCAGTGGGATCATCATTTCAGCCTAGAGCTAAAGAGATCCATTAGAAAAGACCCAACTCAATTCATAAGACGTTTGGCATATGAGAGAGGAGTTTCAGCTATGACAGTCCAAAGAGCAGTGAAAAAAACACTTGGAAATGAAATCGTACGTGAAACGTGTGAGACAGTTTCTTACTCCAGGACAAAAAGTTAGAAAATTAGAGAAGGCGAAGATCATCTTGAATAAGTTAGAAAATGATTCTGGAATATATATATATATATATATATATATATATATATATATATATATATATAGTTGTATAATTAAACAGCAATCCTTTGCATCTGTATGATGTATATCTATAAATGCATATGCATAAGTGTGCATATACAAAAAGCAAAAAAAAAAGATCAAACGAGAAATATAAACCGCCAATTGCTGATACAGCCTAACGAGTGTCTGTCTACGAAACTCTGGAGTCGGGAAGCTGAAAGCAACATATATCAGGCAAGTGACAAATATTTTACTCTTATTTTACCGGCTTGAATTTTCGAGAAATATCGTATGTTTTCTACGAAATTTTTCGAACATTCAGGCCGGTAGAAGTAATTAATACTGTTTAATTTAAAAGCAGAGTATTTAGTCAAAGAAGTGTATCGACAATAAAACATATGAACAGAAAATATATTAAAATATTTGTTGAATTCAAAATCCACTTCATAATACACACATACACACACACACACACACACACACACACACACACACATATATATATATATATATATATATATATATATATATATATATATATATATATATATATATATATATATACTAAAAAGGAAGATAATTAGTAGTTCCAACGAGGTAGAAAAAGTGTGTATAATAAAAGAAAGCAAAACCGCTAACGCTTTGGTTGTAATGTGGATTTTTTTCAAAAAATATTTTTTGCGTTAATAATATTTTTAAAATCCACATTACAAGTAAAAACGTTTGGTTTTTTTTTTCTTTTAATATATATATCTATATCTATATATATATATATATATATATATATATATATATATATGTGTGTGTGTGTGTGTGTGTGTGTGTGTGTATGTATGTATGTATACGAATTCGAAAACGTATAAAGGTATAATCCCCAGATTAAAAAAAGAAAAGGTGGATTTCGGTCAGATAGGAATACACGAACAGGTGCCGACAAACAAGAAACAAGATTAACATTTGTAAATAAACTTTATATAACAAAATACAAAAGATAGGAAAAACATGGAGTAACGGGCAATAAAAGAGCATTTAACTGATATTGGAGGTCAGTTCAAACCTTTGAGTTTCAGGATTTGGGAGTCCGAATTCTCGTAATTACAGAAAAAGTTGCTGTAGAATGTTCACAAAACTTGGTTGTTCTTTCTTCACCCATGTAATATATAGAAATCCGGAATAATATTTGTGTTTCGCTTCCCCTTGGTTAATTAGATTGCATCCGAGATGAAAGTAAGATGTTTCATTTGTATTTATTCGGGTACAATATTCCTTTATTCTTTACTTATTAAATAGTCAAATTGACCCCAAGTTTTCTGCGACGAAATTTCCTTATTCCCTACACAAGAAGTAATCGAATAGGCTTGTGAAAGCATTTCTCATCCCTTACGATCGATGAGAGTCTATTTTCCGCCTGAACTGTTGTCGTCGGAGCTTATCGGGAGACTAAAATTACAATAACAAAACCCATTTGGTGATGTATGTCGCGTGAACATAGGTGACTCAGTTTCTTAGGAGGCAATTAAATTCCTTTCCTAATCTTTCTTCATCGAAACAAAAGTCAGTCCAGATAGGCAGTAAAAATAAAATAAAATAAAATAAAATAAAATGAAAGAAGTAAAATAATAACAGTAATAATATTTACTATGAATTTATTACAGGAAAACTTTACGGAACCATTGTTGACAATTATGTATTTAGTTACATAACAAATAAATAAAAATAATATAAATTTTGATGCTATATTCGATCTGTTGTTATGTATTTTTCCTACTCTCCTTTGTTATTGGCAGCATTTTCGAATACTTTGGTTACAATGCATCTCAATTTGAACAAACTGCAGCTATTTTGTTTACGCTTTCTTATCTCTCTTTTCCATTGTTGTTTTCAGATCGCTTTCTTCCAGTCCTTTTGATTGGCAAATAGCGAAACTATAAAATTTAGAATGATCTTATTCCGTTTAAAAAATATAGCCTTAAAAAAGGAATATTTTAAATCAATATACGGCCAAAAATAAAAGGATTTTTACAAAAAACCTTAATAATTTTCCCTCTAATTATGAAACAATAATGTAATGATATTCCGCAGACAAATCTACGGTTTATGTTACCCCATTTCATTGTATGGTTACGAACTATAAATCTAATTTGAGCTTGAAATATTGTGTAATCAGGTCAAATCTTGTAAAATTCCTTGGATATGATATAAGGAAAAATTTGCAGTGAAAATAAAGCAATTTTCTATTTTTTATTGAATAGGCCTCACCTCCACCGAGTGCATCATATATATCTTACTTATTATAAAACCCAGGTTGTGTGTATGTGTGTGTGTGTGTGTGTGTGTGTGTGTGTCTGTCTGTCTGTCTGTACGTTTATATATTGGATCGGATTTCCTATATTTTTCAACCGATTTCAACAAAACTTCACAGGACTACGTAAAATTACCTTGCGGTGGTTCTGGCAGCGCCAAAAATCGGAAAAACTCAATTGTTTTTGCACAAAATTAATTTGAAAACACGATTAAGACGCATCACGAGAATGAAAGGGGGGCAAATCATATCGAGTTATACTTATTATAAAACCCAGGTTGTTTGTGTGTGTGTGTGTGTTCGTTTATATATGCGATGTTAAACATGTTTTGTTAAATAATATACACAAGTGCGGTCTATTAATTTTAAAAAATTAAATCTTTCAAATAATTAGTTGTATGTTATCGTTGAATTTGCCAAAATTCAAATTAACTTTTATTTTTCATATTTTTTCCTCGAGTATTTTCGAATTGTTTCCGATTTCTCGATTTCTTTTTGAATTTGCAGGTCTGATGAATTGAATCGTGATTACGATTCCAATGTAATAAATTATGATCATAGAATAATTGTGTTTATGCATTTATATTAAAAAAAATCAAATAAATTGACACCAAAAAACCTTTGATCGTTCATTTAATAACACAAACGTTCAGATGAAAAAATATTTTTTTTGTTCTACCTATATATACATACATGCATATATATATATATATATATATATATATATATATATATATATATAGATAGATAGATAGATAGATAGATGAAATGGATTAAATCTGACAAATATTTTTTAATATATATATTTAATATTTTTATAGTAACACAAATGTTTTGATGATAAAATATTATTTTTTATTATTCTATGTGCATATATATATATATATATATATATATATATATATATATATATATATATATATATATATACTGTCTTCTTAAAAATAAAAACAAAAATACTAAAGAACTCCGGATTATTTACCTGACGTGTCCCTTCCTATTTTTTTTACTTGCATACTTGCTTTTTTTTTGCACACACACACACACACACACATATATATATATGTATATTAGATAGATAGATAGATAGATAGATGAAATCAAACAAATATTTTTAATATATGTATTTAATATTTTAATAGACAAACGTTTTTTTGATAAAATATTTTTTTTTATTTAAATTACACACACACACACACACACACATATATATATATTATATATATATATATTATATATATATATATATATATATATATAAAACACGAGTTTGTGTGTGTGTGTGTGTGTAAATATTTCATATTTTATTAAAATAAAAAAATAAATAAATCTCCATAGACTCGCAAACTAGACGAGGGTTAATACATCTTTCGTTTCAAATTTAGACATCCCCACCTTTCCCTGACTTGACATCTATGAAAGTAACTCTATACTGATACTTATTATTAATACCCAACACACGCCTACCCAATTTAAACAATTCGCCCTAGCTGTTACCATGGAAATTTTGATTTCAATTATTAAAACACGTAAATTTCAGAAATACGTTATTCCAAAAAAAATTTCGCTTGAAGATGGAACAGAGCTTACTTTAACTCAATTTAATTCAAATAATTATATTGAAGTTTTCGGCTCTTGTTTTGAAACATGAGACCTCTTATGTCGCGAGTTGGAATCATATTTTTAAATAAATAATTATATTTATGCTCTACTTTTGTATCGAGCACTATTTTTTAAAAATAATAACTAAAATACTAAGGAACTTTGGATTATTTACCTAACCAGTTCCTTCCTATTTTCTATATATTTTCACACACATATACATATATATATATATATATATATATATATATATATATATGCATGTGTGTGTGTGTGCGTGAGTGTGAGTATGCGTGCGTGCGTGTGTGTATGAGCGTGTAGGCCCATGCTTAGAACGTTTCATATTCGGACCATACTATATATATATATATATATATATATATATATATATGTATTACAGGTAATAAATCAGAAGTGGATCCCAGTAATATAAATTATTAAAACTTGTCCACAAACAGGGCTCAATGTATTTATTATAACAGATTGTTCTTGTGTCATAAATAGTATGACACAACACAATCCAAACACAACCCAGACAGCAGCACATATGATTTAATTATAGTGATGAAGGCTTTGTGCAGGACCAACCACACTTCTTGAAGGGCCGAATACAGAGACCTGGTGCACTACGTGCCACAAGGTTCCCAAACAACCCTCCGCAGGTTTTGAATTCAGAATTTTCCTTTTCCTAGACCAGTTGCCATCCAAGGCTATAGAACCCAATCTGTCCTACTATTTACCTATGGAGGAAGAAGAGGATGAACACCTTCCCCAAGGTTATCTCCGATTCCTCAATCCAAGCCGCTGTCCACTACTCCACCGTACCTCCCCACTTTCTCTCTCTTTTTCACTATATATATATATATATATATAAATATATATATATGTTCTTATCATTACTGAATATGAAAAAGCAGATGGAGAAATATTGATATTAAAAAAATAAATTCGCTGTATTCTGCATATTTTCTTGGCGTTTCTTTGTCAGCAATATACAATGCATCAGTTCCCTTCAAGTGCAATATTAGGAAGCTGACTGGCCAGCGTTTCAATGAACATTCTAGGCACTTGCACCTTAGTGAAATTAATTGCAGTTCGATCATTGAATTATAACAGAATCAGAGACAATCTTTCATTGTTTTATTATCTCTTTCCCCGTGAGAATACGAGAGTCTTATAGGACTGAGTACTGAAGCCTCGTTTGTGAAGCGTTAATACGAGAACGAACGAGATTTAAAAAGTTCTGTCTTTTCTAATTAAAATGATGGCCTTTTATTAAGCGTCTGCCTTGACTATCTTTTGCCGATCAGAAGCTCCGAGAATTAGACAGACATGAATAAAGCAGTTCGTTAAGTGCAACAAGACTAATTATCTAAAACAGTGACACAATCTGAACACATTTTTTTCACAAGTACATCTCAGACATGATTAAACAAGTGGTTTTTCTACTATGTGCCATGTCGCTTCAGGGCGTAGACGATCATGGTTCTCCACGATTTCCTGTCCTTTGTAGCTCTTAGTAACTTTTGCCTTTTTGCAATCTCGCCTGAACCCTGTTCCGCCAACATTTCATTTTAACTCGCCAATTAGGTTATGCGTTGTTTTCCTCTGTCCCTCTTGCCTTCAACATATCTTGTGAGTGTCAAATTTTCTAAGCCCCTTTTCCTCATTATGTGTTCAGAAATGGCAACTTTCTTTTTCTGTTGTTAAATATAGGTGTCCCTTTTGTTTCCATTTATCCTAAAACCTCCCCTTTGCTCACATGTTCGGTTCGTGGAATCCTCAGTATCCTCCAGTAGAATCTCCAGACTCTTTTTTTTTTTTAAGATGATTGCCCAACTTATAGGAGAAGTGATATTGCATAATAGTTCAAAAACTCTTTTCTTTGGTTGTACTGTAATTTTTTTCTATTTTTTTAAATACTTTCTTGAGTTTTGGAAGACATCTTTGTTATGCCAATGCGTCTTCGGATTGCGATGTCACATCTTCCGTCCTAGATATTGTACTTGCTTGATTGTGGTATCTGCAATTTAAATTCCGCATCTTGGGTTGTTTGGTTTGGTTTGGTTGGGTTGGGTTTGTTTTACGGCATATCAACACCTCAATGGGTTATTTAATACCGACAAGATTTTTATTGATGGCAATATTTTTTTTCCCAAAAATATATTATTGGTAGTATTTTTTTTTTTTTTACTAAAATGTATTGCTGGTAATATTTTTAAAAAAATGTACTGTTGGTTATGTATTGCAGGGAATATTGTTTTCTTACAAAATGTATTGCTGGTAATAATTTTTTCCAAAAAATGTATTGCTGGTATTAAAACCCCTTTTGCCGAGATAAACCACCTGCCCAAAGATGGAATCCCGACAGGCACCACCACTCCGGACCAAGTCGAACCGGAAACACTAGCAACCAAGAGGCGGTTCCACGCCCCTCAAAACCTCCTGATCAAAGGCCTTGCTGTCGGGTGCATTTCATCGTCTTACCCGGGACGGTATCTCGGGGTGTTCCTTTTGCTGACAACCGCTCATTATTTCTTCTTGCAATTAATGTATAGTCTTTTCTTCTCGCTTTCTTTTACTACATTCTATAAGAGTTTATTTAGTTTCATTTCCGTGTCTACTACCAACACTGTCATTTGCATATCTTATATTGTTAAAATTGTGGCCTCCACTAGTGAGTACTGTCGAACTTTGAACTCTCTCAGGATCACCTTACAGTAAACTTTGAATAAGTGTGGAGAGAAGGCACATACTTGCCTTACGACCTTTTCTATTTTTCTTTATTTACTGAATTTATTTTCTATCCAACTGCAGGCGCTTTAGTTCTCAGTATCCGATGGCCAAACACTCACTCCAAGAGCGAAGTAGAATATTACAAGACAGGATGATTTCGTTAATAATAAAGAAAAGAGTACTGAACTGCTACGGGATATCTGTCGTCCTTTACGGCAGCGAATGTTAGACGGTCTCTTTAAAGATGAAGAAGAGATTCAAGTCAAAGGAGTTATGGTTCTACAGAAGGATGCTAAGGATATCATGGGCCGAGAGTGTGAGCAACGATGAGGTTTTGGAGAGGATGCAAACAAGGAGGAAGCTTATAATTAACATCAGAAAAGGCAGCTGAATATTCTGAGACTCGTAATGAGAAAGGAGGGCTTGGAGAATATGATACTCACTGGGCGAATAGAGGGAAAGAGAGAAGGCTGTTAAGGATATCATGAACCGTGCGTGTGAGCAACGATGGCGTTTTGGAGAGGATGCAAACAAGCTTATAATTAACATCAGGAAAAGGCAGCTGAAATTTCTGGGATCCAGAAATTTTTGTCAGCCTAGAGAATATGATACTCACTGGGCGAATAGAGGTAAAGAGAGAAGGCTGTTAAGGATATCATGAACCGTGCGTGTGAGCAACGATGACGTTTTGGAGAGGATACAAACAAGCTTATAATTAACATCAGGAAAAGGCAGCTGAAATTTCTGGGATCCATAAAGAGAAAGGAGAGCTTAGAGAATATGATACTCACTGGGCGAATTGAGGTAAAGAGAGAAGGCTGTTAAGGATATCATGAACCGTGCGTGTGAGCAACGATGGCGTTTTGAAGGATGCAAACAAGCTTATAATTAACACCAGGAAAAGGCAACTGAAATTTCTGGGATCCATAAAGAGAAAGGAGAGCTTAGAGAATATGATATTCTCATGGCGACAAGAGGGACAACAGAAAGCAACGCTCTGATATGCCTTGGAGTGATTACAATGAATCAATAAGCTAAGAAAGTTCATAAGCTCTGCAGAGTCAGACAATGCTGCTCGTCAGAATGCCTCTTGCAAATTTATAAATCTACCATTTGTCCGTCCATTGAACACTGTTGCTATATCTAATCTGGTGCTCCGGCTACTGGGTGCGATGGATAAATTGTCACCTAAATTTGGTTTCGGCAACCTTTTGCTGTCTATGGGCCAATTTAGGGTGTTAAAATCATTCAATGCGCCAACAGCATACGTATTTTTTTACAAGTCAAAGTCAATATACCCGTTCTACAATATATTTTATATATAGTAATACTAGCAGCATGGCCCGACGTTTCCCGTGCTTGATTCAAAAATCGTACGACGCGTACAGCAATTGCTATCATTTGACTTTTGTCTGGCAACAACAGCCACCCTTTTGATCCAGTGCAGCATTAACTCCTCAAGACACTTTATGTAGGCCTGCGTATTATATAAAGGCATAAAGTCGCCATCACCAGTGATTACACCAAGCACCATGATGTTGACTGGATATATCATCCAACTCTTTCCGAAGCCTCTGCATTGTCTTCAGCTTGACAACCTTACACTCTCAATGTTCATATTGGAGATTCCGGCACGAATGCCAAGCAGTACAGCACGCCGTGGAGTGAATTGCGTCATGGGGCCCTTTTTCTCACAGAGGGTAGCCAACTGACTGTACCATACTGTGCAGTCAGCAAAATCAAAAATAAACAAAGCGCATGCGTGCGATTAAAAAAAAATATTAAAATGGCGACAATTTACCGATCGCATCCTGTATATATCTCGTGATTCTTGACAAAAATTAAAAGAAGGGTCGGCAATGTTATCGGTACTGACCTAGCATATCGACTTCAGTCACTTTTTTTTCCATTGGCATGTCGTGGCTGCTTTCTGTCTTTTTTCTACAAATATTTCCACAGCAATTGTTCTGATGAAGTCATTCTCCTTAGTGCTTCGACTGCATGAAATTAACTGTGCGACTAGATTGACAACAAGGAACCATTGTTTTAATGTTGACCTGGCTAGATGCAAACATATGTCTTTATTCAAATGGTTTCATTGCTTGTACTTCTCGCCTGTAGAACTTACTTCCGTTATTTTTTTTTCTTCCCTGTCACGTCCATTCTGAAACTTTAATCGCCATCTTATGTGTTACTGAATCCTGTCACTTTATTGTTCTTTTCCTCAAATCTCCCCACTAACGTCTTCTTATTCTGTTTCATTCCGTGTAACCACATTCGTTCTTGTGATATTACCGGCTTGATTGGGATGAAATGATCAAAACAATGAATAAAAAGGATTAAAAAAACAACAGTTTGACTAGCAGTTCACACAGGTTTTTTGTGACTTTCTATACCAAAGGCGGGATTTATCTTGTAAAAAATACAAAATTGTGGCACAAGGCCGAAAAGGGGGAGGGGATAAAAGGCTGGTCTTCACTATCTTATACCTAGCTAATTTGATTCACGACCCATTCAGACATTACAATTTACTAATTCACCATAAGAACTCATCCGTCACCAATCAATCCTCCATACACCATAATACCACATCCACTCTAGGGAGATCTACAAAACGCGCCCCGTGTCATAGTAATTTTAATGATCCTAACACATATGTACAAAATTCTAAAATGAAAAGATTGTGTGTGGGAGGGGAGATTAACCCAATAACGAACTAAAATATTAACATAAATTAAATTAAACGTTAACTGATGTTAGTAGGGCCCGTCCAACCCTCAAAAGGCAGGGAGAAAAACTGTATTCTGCCCACTGGAACAAAATCAAGTAGCTCTCTCGCTAAGGGAATGGGAAAGGAGATAAAAAATCATACGGGCATGGGGAAGTATAAAGCTTAGGCATATAATTGGTAGATACCATTTTGTATTTCTGTTGCGCCTTTGGATTACTTGGGGCTACTCTACTGTTCTGCCTTCCTAAAGTTTAGGAGTATATTAAGAAATAGAAAAACTTCGCTAGAAACAATGACAAGAATACTAAACTGCTACGTGATATCTGTTCCCCTCTATGTCAGTGAGTGATAGACAATCTCCTTAAAAACGAACAAGAGATTTGAAGTAACAGAAATATAGTTCCATAAAAGGATGCTAAGGATACCATGGACCAAACATGTGAGTAACGAGGAAGTTTTAGAGAAAATGGAAATAAAAAGGACACTTATACTTAACATCGGGAAGAGAGAATACCATGGATCAAACATGAAGAAGAGACTTGAAGCAACAGAAATATGGTTCTACAGAAGCATGCTGAGAATACTATGGACCGAACATGTGAGCAATGATGAAGCTTTAGAGAAAATGGAAACAAAAAGGAGACGTATATATAACATCAGGAAATGGCAGTTGAGGTTTCTAGGGCACATAAAGAAGAAGGAGTGCTTGGAAAATCTAATACTCACAGGACAGATTGAAGGTAAGAGAGACAAAGGAAATCAACGCGTAATATATTTAGTGGGCTTCAGGAAATGGCTAGCGGAACAGGGTTTAGGAGAAATAACAAAAAGACAAAAATTATTACGATCGAGAAAGGACAAGTAGTTGTGGAGGGCCATGATCACCTACGTCGTGAGGGGACGCAGTACATAAAGAGGAAGAAGCGAATCGAGCGCAAAGAAACAGCTAAGTGGAATAAGCCTAATTAATAAAAATAGTGATGCAATCTCGTCACAATATTTTGACAAGTATAAGTGCCCTGTATAAGTCAGTCAGTCAATTATGAGCCATACGTAATACATGACTGACGAGGCAGATTTTATCCCGCAGTAGGTTGCCATTTCTTTCTGCGGTAGACCAGTTGCCATCCAAGGCTATAGAACACGGTCTGTCCTGCTATTTACCCATAGCTGGGGGGAGGGGGAGAGAATAAGAAGAGGATTCCTACCTACCCCAAGGGTATTAGCACGTAAGTGAATGTAATGGATTCGACTGGACAGTCAGTCAGTCAGTTATGTGCCATCCGTGATACACACTTAGGCGATCATGTATCTTTCGATACATGACTGACGAGGCGGATTATTTTTTTGCAATTGTCTAAACATTTTGTATATGGGAATCAGTCAGTTATGTGCCATGTGTGATACACGCGTAAGCGATCATGTATCTTTCGATACATGACTGACGAGGCTGATTATTTTTTCCCGCAATAGGTTGCCATTTCTTTCTGTGGAAGACTAGTTCACATTCCAGGCTATAGAACCCGGTCTGTCCTGCTAGTTACACATAGCTGGGGTAGAAGAGGATTCATACCTTTCCCAAGGGCATTAGCGCGTAAGTGAATGTAATTGATTCCACTGAAAAGTCAGTCAGTCAGTTATGTGCCATGCATGATACACGCTTAGGGAATCGTGTATCGAAAGATACATGACTGACGAGGCAGATTATTTTTTTGCAATTGTCTAAAGATTTTGTATATGGGAATCAGTCAGTTATGTGCCATGCGTGATACACGCTTAGGCGATCATGTATCTTTCGATACATGACTGACGAGGCGGATTATTTTTTCCCGTAGTAGGTTGCCATTTCTTTCTGCGGTACACCAGTTGCCATCCAAGGCTATAGAACCCGGTCTGTCTTGCTATTTACCCATAGCTGGGGAAAGAAGAAGAGGATTCTTACATTTTTTCCTCTTCAATATAAGTCAGTTTTGCCATATTGCTTTCTCCCCTAAACATTGTTCTGCCAAACATTTCGATAAGATCGTTTGGTAGTTTATGCGTTGACTTCCTCTGTCACCTCTTTCTTTCAAAATATCTTGTGAGTGTCAAATCGAGTCTTTTTAAAAAAAAATCTATTTCACTCCAAACAAGGCGATAAAGCCTCTAGGACGCAAGGGGTTACTAGGTGTGTAAATACAAAGGAACATTTTTGATGATTAAATTTGGTTGGAAAGCACTTAGCCAGAAAAAAGTCCCACAATCGAGAAGTGCGAGAAAAGAAACAGCACCAAAACCCACGGTTACATCTAGCCAACTCAACTCAATATATCGCCGCCAATGCAGTACTGCGTTAAAATTCATAAAGGTTTGCTACAATAGCGAAGGGCGATATTTATTTCCACTTCAAATACAGAAAATGTGACACAAAGCCAAAAATGGGGAATGAGGAAAAAGGACAGTCTTCTTCTGTCTTAACATTAAAGTTAGCTAGCCACAAACACTGACCCAAACATACCACACTATTTCTAAAACGAAAACAACACATAATTACCTTTCTTACTACATTCACTGTAATACCTCATTGTCTCTATGAAAATCTTAACTAGCCCCCATATATACAATTCATTGTCTACCATAGCGAAGAGCTCATCCAAACAATTAGCATGAAAGTATTTATAGAAAAGGCACAGAGAGGCAGCTTTACGGCCGTGGGAAAGTGACTGAAGCCGAGGCGCCAGTTCAAGACTAATAAAATTGCAGATTCTTCGTTGGATTTTTTCAAGGATTTCTATATATATATGGCAGGAGCACCAGACTATACGTGGCAGCAATATTCTAAACATAGGCAAATGGTAGACTTATAGTTAGGTAAAATAGTTTCAAGAGGGAAAAATGTCCAGTACGACGCCCATCGAGCCAACTTCCGTAGCAGCTGAAATGCAGGCAATATTGTCTTTCCACTTCATCTCGCCCGAGAACGTTAACCAGCGAAGGCGCAACGAGTCGCTCTCCTGCAGGTTAGTATCACCCATACAGATGGAGAGCAGAAAGGGGTCCGTCAGAGGATCGATAAAGAACAGTTTTGTTTTGGGGGCGTTCAAATTAACAAGCCATCATTTGCCGCAGTTAACATGAGAGTGAAGGTCGCTTTTGACGCCAGACGCCGATTTTGAACTTATTGGACCGATCAGTCTTAGTATCGAGGTAGGAGTCAATATCTATATCATCAGTATAGATAACTAGTTGAGAACCAATGCCATCGAGAAGGTCTTTGATGAAAATTATGTTATTTAAACTGTTAGTTTGTATTCTCATGGAACCTTTAATTCATATATTGACCCAGTAATTCTCACCACTAGATGTATGTCTATCGTTTTTATTTGTCTTTTTCCCGGCCTACGGAGTCGGTAAATTGTAGTCAAGCGCCCCCTTTTTTTTATGGAAGTACGTATTTGAGATGACGGTAGTTCTCATGGTAAAAGGAGAAGTTAATCGATTCAAGAATATCATAATATCCTCTAGGTATTTACTCTGTCTCCCTACTAAGACAAGTTGTGACACAAGGTCAGTTTTTAAGGTGGGGGAACCCGAGCGCGTACACCTGGGCAAGGAACAAAAATTATCCACAGCCCCGCCCCCCGCAACCGTCGTCGGTTGCGCTGGCCTCGGTGCCAGCACCGATTCCTTTGTCTGGTGCAATAAGAGTGCGCAGCCTCGGGCAGCTGTTCCCCAGGGTTGGGCACCTCTCAGTATCATTTTTCTCAGTTGCGACTCTGTTCTTTGACAGGGCCGCCCTTGAGCGCACTCTGCCCACGGAACTAAGAGATGATAAATAATGTGTTACACACTACTCATGAGAGTGATTTACGCACTTATCCTAATATCCTCTAATCATCAGAAAGAACCATTTTTGCCCGCCATCAGTATGGCTGATGCTATCCACCTTCTTGGGCTAATATTCTCGGCTGACTTAAATACTGCTGCCATATCTAGTCTGGTGCGCCTGATATACATCTCAAAATTCACAAGAATATTCAAAGAAGGGTCTCCAATGTTATAGGTACTAACTTGACATCCCGATTGCATTAACCTTCCCACTGCCCTTTCGTATCCTCCAATTGCCTTTTCTAAAATAATTTCGTGGTGATTGTTCTCTTGAGCGCCTCTCCTCAATACCTTGACCGCAGTTTAAGAAACTAGGTTTCACCGTTCTACTAGTGAAATAGTAAGTTATATTTTGATATTTTTGTCTTGCACTTCTGTTGTGGAGTGATTTCGCAGTGGAGGCTTGTATTTGCACTAAGTCGGTCCTAAAATAGGTTCGACGTACAAAACATTAGGAACTTGATATAATAGGTATTACGCAGAGTAATCTAGTTGTGGTCGCTGCTACTTTAGTATTCGACTAACTGTCGTCCGACATCGACTCACTGACCGACTGACTGACCGACTCCCTCGTTACTCTTACTACTCCTACTTATTATAGGTGGAAGAGTCTATTGACTATAGGATAGGTGTGTTCCACTATAACAACTTGATACAGTTTTTTGTGTATATGACATGTAACTAGTGAGTTAGTCAAAATGACTTAACTCCCTTTATAGTCTATCAATAGAAGGTTAACCAATCAGAAGCCACAGAACATTGTATCCGTCGTGTATAAAGGAGGCCATTTTTGTTTACCCTACCCGAATGACCAGTGTCAACTTGTCCGGCGAAGATGACAGAAGGAAGAACTACGCTTTCCTACTTTGCTCCGAAATATTCACTGCTAACATCTGGATTCTATACTCGAAACGAACGTCAAAATGTCTAACACAACTTCCCATCTGTGGAACTCCCTTCCAATTCCGTGCTTCCCTGATAACTACAATCTTAAAAACTTTAAATACAACGTCAATCGCAATCTTCTGCCTTTCTGAAAATTGTTCTTTTGTTGCCCTTTCTCCTAACTAAACTTTTTTTTCATTCTCTTTTATTCTTAGTAACCCTTAGCGTCTTAGTGGCATTATCGCCTTTATTGGAATGGAAACAAAGCAAAACAAAAACCGACTGGATTTTTTCTTCTGTCGAGTGGAAAATTAAAGCACAAGAAGCATGAAGGAACATCGGATGCCGCGTAAACTTGAAGGCCGAAGCATATATCGGCGAAATTATTATTAAAAACAACAAAGATAGAGATAATTGCTTCTAGTTTATGTTTCTCATTTTGCGATTACCTTCATTTTTTATTCTTAACCCGGAAACAAATCTACGCAATTGTCACAAACACAAACGAGAAAGACGGAGTTATGTTAAATAATAAACTAATACCGCCATTTTTTTTTAAAGTTATTTATTAGACTTGCAGGCTGTCAGATGTTATTTCTCCTCTTTAAAAAATATTTCGCTTTGTCATTTTTTTACTTTTCTTTGTCGGTTCGCACGTGTGCATGTGTCCATTTTGCCTTGTTTGATTTCGCTGCTTCTACCTCTCCCTCATCCCGACTCTCCCCGTATCCCGACTCTCCCTACATCCCGACTCTCCCTACATCCAAACTCACCATTAAGCCTTACTCTCTTTTTCTATTCGCTTTTTTTTTTCTAATTCCCTCTTTGGTATCATTCTATTTCAAGAGCTCCTAACCTGGAAATGTGTTTCCCAGATAAACGCGAAAGCGCTGCATTGTTTGAGGAAAGAAAAAGGAAGACAAAAACTCCTTTCCCCACACCAGACCGTTATTATTGCTGCTATTATTATCATTATTATTTTTATTCAATTCGAAATCTTCCTTCCAACCTAACCTAAACCCGAAACAAGCAACACGAAGCACAGTTCTATCATTTACCACCCCACCGACTCTTTCCTTGACAGCCACCTCTTAGACAACCCCACCCCTCTACTTGGTAGCCCTTCTCAATCCTCCGTATTCTTCCCTACGCCAGTACATTCTAATGCCTGATCATTGATTTGGAAAAATGAGTCATGAATTGATTACGACGTCGGTGAGTTTGCGTTTCTGGCGATGAAAGGACTGGGTGTGTTGGTGTCTGTGATCGTGGATCGGTATCCAGAAAGATGCGTAGGACCGTGTGGAACATCAGTTTTAGAGATAGCTGTCTGAGAAATGGCGAGAGAATGCGAAAAAAGAGACGAGAAAACAGAGGGAAATAAAGCGAGAGTATGACGATGAAAGAAATGGGGAAAAAGGGAAGGAAGGAAAAAGAGGATTGTGGAAAGAGATATGAAGAAGAATGCAAGAAAGAGGGTTAATGGAGAAAGGGAAAAGAAAGGAAAGAGGGAATAGAAGAGAGAGACTTGACTCGCAGAATGAGAAATGAAGAAAGAGAAAGAGAGAAAAGACTAGATAGAAGAAAGAGACTTGAATCGCAGAATGAGGAATGAGAAAGAGAAAGAGAGGAAAGATGGAATAGAAGAAAAATCTTGGCTCGGAGGAAGAGAAATGAAAAAAGAGAAAGGAAGGAAAGAGGGAATAGAAGAAAGAGAATTGAATCGCCGAATGAGAAATGAAGAAAGAGAAAAGAAGGAAAGACGATATAGAGGAAAGAAACTTTAATCGCCGAATGAGGAATGAAAAAAGAGAAAGAGAGGAAAGACAGAATAGAAGTAAGAATCTTGCTACGCAGAACGAGAAATGACGAAAGACAAAGGAAAGAAAGAATGGATAGAAGAAAGAGACTTGGATCGTAGAATGAGAAATGATGATAGAGAAAGGAAGAAAAGACAAATATAGAAGAAATATATATATATATATATATATAAAAAAGGTTTGAAGAAGATGTGTGTTGAAAGAAAAGTGTTTTAAAAATACAGTGAAAAATAAAATAGGACTTGATGAAAGAGAAAACGAAAAGAAATGAAGGAAGCAATAAATAAGATGGACGAAAGAGATTGGTTGAGTGGAAAAACAAAGAAATGTGAAAGGCGGGAAAGAGGAACGAAGAATAAACAATGAACGAGAAAGAGCTAGAATCAAATGAAAGAAAGAAAAAAGAAAGAGAGAAAGAAAAAGTAACAAAAAAGCAAGAAAAGAAAGAAAGAAAAAAAAAAGAAAGAAAGAAAGAAAAAAAAAAAAAAAGAAAAAAAAAACAAAAAAGAAAGAAAGAAAGAAAAAAGAAAAAAAGAAAGAAAAAGTAACAAAAAAGAAAGAAAGAAAGAATAAAGAAAGAAAGAAAGAAAAAAGAAAGAAAGAAAAAGTAACAAAAAAGAAAGAAAAAAGAAAGAAAGAAAGAAAAAGTAACAAAAAAGAAAGAAAGAAAGAAAAAAGAAAGAAAGAAAGAAAAAGTAACAAAGAAAGAAAGCAAGAAAGCAAGAAAGAAAGAAAGAAAGCCCCCCCCTCCCCGAAAAAAAAAAAAAACAGGTGAAAAGTAGATTGTAGTCACTGGCGGGACAACGGAGCCGGTGTTAGGGGACAACGCCAGCATCGGCGACGTCGGGGGCGTTAGCTGGAAGGACACTGAAGCTCTGTAAACAGGAAGTTTCGAACCAAATTACCGAAGAACGCTAGAAGTTAGCGGTCGCCATTGATGAAAAAAAGAAAAAAAAAAAAAAAAACGAAAACCAACATGGCGGTCGAGCGCTGTGAGATGGCGCAAAGATAAAATGCGGATAGCGAGAACGCTGATACTGCAGAGCGTCTCGCATCTCCCTCTCCCCAAACCCCTGTCTTCGCTAAATCAGGGTGGAGGAGATGTCCGGGAAAGTGAAAGGGAGCGTAGTAGGGGGGCAGATTGGAGAGCGAAGGATAAGGAGAACACGGTTCAATCAAGGGGATCAGAGAAAGATGTCACAACACAATGAAATAGACACATGGCACAAGGGGGGAGACACACACACACACACACAAAGACGCACAAAGCACGTGCTACAGATGTACTTTTCTTTTTCTCTTAACCCTTTGGATCATATGGGCAACTGTCAGTGATCCGTTGACACCAGAGTTTATCATGAGCTGTTCTTTTCGGATTTTTACATTCTTTCTTAACCCCTGCTTTTCGTCTTAGTGGATTTATTGCCCTGCTTCGGGTGAAATGTTTTGTTTCAAAGAAATCCGGACAAATATATCACTTCTAATAATAGATACGATGGTCTATCTATATAAATTGAGAATATGGGGAACAAAGAACAGGTACATTGTGGAACAGACACTCACGGGCATTAATCCCTGCAATCAAGGATAAATCTTTGTCTATACTACATATCCTCATAGTCTTCATTTACATTTTCCTCTTACTTTCATAATTCATTCAGTGTGCTACTGCCTTAAGTAATTCATGATCGCTGTATTGGGTGAATCTCTATCTATAAAAGGCAGGATGTGTGTGTGTGTGTGTGTGTAACGAATGCACGGCCGCAATTTTCGACGGATTTGCACCAAAATTTACATGCACATGCAGGAAGGCCAAGACCGATTTTGCATTTCCCAACTCACATCGATAGTGGAAATAATCGATTTTTTTCATGCTTCTACGGCAGTTTTCATGTAGATGGGGCCATTTTGTACTGGCCAGAGTGAGAGCCTATAGCTGGCTGCCACGAATAGGCAGGAAGATTCTATTGGCCAGCGTGAGAGCCAACAGCTGACTGACACGAATGTTAACTAACATGCAAAAAAAATCGATAGCTTCATTCGTCACAAGTGAGACAAATTCAAATCTGCATGGCACTTTACTCCAATTGGCTCATTCGCTTGCTTAAACTCAACGTTGATTCTGATTCCGCAGAACTGGGTTGGGTGTGAAAAAGTATTTGTTGTTAACATTCTTTTTTTCATTCGGTTTTTCCGGTTACGAGTCCTTTTTTAAAGCTGATCGTTTTGTGTTCATTTTGTTTAGTTCTTTTTCGTAACAGATTTAATGTTTAGTATAGAGCTTAGAAAAAAAATTCGCAGTGTGAGATAGGCAAGAAGTAAGGCATGTAGCAACATCAGCACAGCAAAGGGCACTCCTTTAAAGGCAAGGAAGGGCAAAAATATTTAAGTCAAGTGATAGCGATTGTTGTATGAGTCGTACGATTTTTGAATCAAGCACGGGCAACGCCGGCCCATGCTGCTAGTTTTAATATAAAAATGTGGATAGAAGGTTTGGAGACCGTAACACGCACTAGTCGTATCTAAGACAGAAGAAACGGGGGCAGTTAGTGAGTAACTGGCAACTAGTTTAAAAATGGCAATCTTTATCTACTTTTTGTTCTCTCTCCCTAATAGTGTTTTTTTTTTTTCTTATATTCCCTAACGCGCAGTAACACATTGATTGCATCACAGTGGCTCTATTTCCTTGTTTGCGTTGAAATCATTACAAAAATGAATGGTCGAGCAAGTACTATGATTACAAAAAAAAAAAGCCAAAAAACAAAAACCTGTGGAGGACCACGATCGCTCGCCTGCTAAGTTCAAAATTCAAAGTCTGCCGTCAAATTGGTACCCTGTGCTTTTTCTCTAAACATTTTCATGGTAATTGTTCTTTGGTGTGCCGACTTCATGAATTTAAACGCAGTACTAGACTGGAAGTTAGGTCTCATCGTTTTATTGTTAAAATTGTTAGACGTAACGGTGAGTTCAACTGTAATAGTTTCTTCGCTCACTTCTCGCTTGAGGAACTCTCTTCCAACTTCTTGCTTTCTTTTCATCTACAATCTTTAAAAAAAAACTACATCCGGCAGTAAGGCCTCTGATTTGGGAGGTTGGAGGTTTTGAGGAAAGAGGAATTACCTCTTAATTGCTAATCCTGGTTATAAGGATAAACTAAATCCGTCAGCAAGGCCACTGATCGGGAGGTTGAGGTTTCGAGGAGTGTGAAGCCACCACTTAATTGCTAATCATGGTTATGATGATAAACTTCACCCGGCAGCAATGATTCTGGTCGAGAGAGAAACGTTCATGGAGCGGAGACTACCTCTTAATTGCTGATTCGTGATGGTAGCACCTGTTAGGGTCCCAGCTATGGGCATATAGTTAACCCCGAAACAAAAATAAAACTGTATGACAGTATAAAAATGCATTTTATAGTAAACATACATATTAGCAATACATTTTATATATATATATAAAAATACCTACATTTCCTCTCTATAGAATTACCAACAGGACATTTTATCGCAAAATGATCAGCAAAAATCAATTTTTTTTTATATAAAGAAATTACCAACAATCCATATTTATAGTAAAATTACCAACAACGTATTTTTAAGCTAAATAACCAGTAGTGCATTTTATAGTACAATACATTTTATAAAATATCACTAACAAATTTTATCTGTTATTGACAGTATATAATGCGTTCAAAATATATATAGTTGATGCCATAACATTGTGTTCAAAATATTTAGACTGCAGCATTAAATAACAAATTGCGTTTGATATACCACTAAACAAAATCAGTCAACCAACAATACCTATTCATAGTAACATAAGGAAAAATATCTATTTATAGTAAAATGACCAACAGTAACTTTAAATGACCAACAATATATTTTATCTGCAGTTAAAATGCATACGACTGTGTTGATATGCCCATAAATAAAATCAGCCAAACATGAATACCTATTAATAGTAAAATAACTAAAAATATCTATTTATACTAAAATGACCAACAATATATTTTTTATATGGCATACAGTTGACAAATTAAAATAGATTTCAAAATTAAATAAATCATAGAAATAAACAAAATAAATAAACATGAATACCTATTAATAGTAAAATAACTAAAAATATCTATTTATACTAAAATGACCAACAATATATTTTTATGTGGCATACAATTGTGTTCAAATTAAAAATATTTTCGGCATTAAATAACCCATACCAACAATATATTTAAACAAAATCAGCCAAACAGGAATACCTATTAATAGTAAAATAACTAAAAATATCTATTTATACTAAAATGACCAACAATATATTTTATGTGGCATACAGTTGCGTTCAAATTAAAATAGATTTCGGCATTAAATAACCCATAGAGGTGTTGATATGCCCATAAACAAAATCAGCCAAACAGGAATACCTATTAATAGTAAAATAACTAAAAATATCTATTTATACTAAAATGACCAACAATATATTTTAAACTTTTAAATTTGCGTTCAAATTAAAATAGATTTCTTTTGTTAAATAACCCACAGAGGGTGTTGAATGCCCATAAACAAAATCAATAAACAGGAATACCTATTAATAGTAAAATAACTAAAAATATCTATTTATACTAAAATGACCAACAATATATTTTATGTGGCATACAGTTGTGTTCAAATTAAAATAGATTTCGGCATTAAATAAAAAATAGAAATTTTTTTTAACATAAAAAAAAATCAGCCAAACAGGAATAAATTAATAGTAAAATAACTAAAAAATATCTATTTATACTAAAATGACCAATAATATATTTTATGTAGCATACAGTTTGTGTTCAAATTAAAATAATTTCGGCATTAAATAACCCATAGAGGTGTTGATATGCCCATTTTAAAAAATCAGCCAAACAGGAATTTTTATTAATAGTAAAATAACTAAAAATATCTATTTATACTAAAATGACCAACAATATATTTTATGTGGCATACAGTTGTGTTCAAATTAAAATAGATTTCGGCATTAAATAACCCATAGAGGTGTTGATATGCCCATAAAAAAAATCAGCCAAACAGGAATACCTATTAATAGTAAAATAACTAAAAATATCTATTTATACTAAAATGACCAACAATATATTTTATGTGGCATACAGTTGTGTTCAAATTAAAATAGATTTCGGCATTAAATAACCCATAAATTTTGTGTTGATATGCCCATAAACAAAATCAAAGCAAAACAGGAATACCTATTAATAGTAAAATAACTAAAATATCTATTTAACAAAAACCAACAATATATTTTATGTGGCATACAGATGCGTTCAAATTAAAATAGATTTCGGTTTGTTGATATGCCCATAAAACAAAATCAGCCAAACAATAATACCTATTAATAGTAAAATAACTAAAATATCTATTTATAACAAAATGACCAACAATATATTTTATGTGGCATACAGTTGCGTTCAAATTAAAATAGATTTCGGCATTAAATAACTCATAGAGATGTTGATATGCCGCTAAACAGAATCAGCCAACCAACAATATCTATTTATAGCCAAAGTTACTAGCAATACCTAATTATAATAAAATGACCAACAATACATTTTATCTGTAGACAATGCGTACAATTGCGTTCAAAATATTTAGATAGCCCATAGAGATGTTGATATGCTGTTAAACAAAATCAACCAGTCGCCAAGGATCTTTAAATATTCAAATGCAACATCAATCGTCATCTACTGTTGTTTTGAATCCTGTTAACTTATTTCTTTCCCCCTCAATAATATTTTCTCAGTTTCATTCACTCTCAGTATCTCGTCTTAGAGGCTTTGTTGCCATGCGTGTAGTGAAATAATTTAAATAAAATTGCAAAAATAAGTCTAGACAAATGAAGCCATAAATTTGTAAAGTTTTTAGAGTAACATCTCCGCTCTCGTCACCTAATGAAGACAATTAATTACGGAAAGGTGAAGGAATGCTTTAATGTTCTGGTATTTTCACAGTTTAAGCGAGATTTACAGGTGCAAGAATATTCAACTTTATTTCTATTGCTTTTTTAGATTATTTTTTATGACTTGAAACCATATATATACTAGCAGTAGAGCCCGGCGTTGCCCGGGGATGTAACAGTAAGAGATAGATCAAGTATGACCATCATGAAGACTGAAAAATAAAATTGACAAAGATTATTGTTTAAGGTTGACGGACACGCATGTCTTAATTAGTTTTATTTATTTATTTTTTTTACGAAAACCCCAAACTGAAACAAAAACATTGTTTTCAATCATTATGAGTCTACCGATTGAATAGAATTTTATTATAAACAATTGTCTTGTAAATGGAATTTTAAAGCATTCTGAATGTAAAAAATAAAAAAAAAAAAAAGTGTGCAAGACAATAAAAACACTACACTAAAAAAAAAAAGTGAAGTTTTGTTGAAATCGGTTGAAAAATGTAGGAAAACCGATCCCATATATAAACGAACACACACACACACACACACACACACACACACACACACACACAGAGACACACACACAGAGACACACACACAACCAACCAACTTGGGTTTTATAATAAGTATAACTCGATAACTCGATATTAATAAGTATAACTTCATATGAGTTGTTCCCCTTTCATTAATGCCTCTTAATCGTGCTTTCAAATTGATTTTGTGCAAAAATAATTGTGTTTTTCCAATTTTTGGCGCTGTCAGAACCACCGCCAGGTAATTTTGCATAGTACTGTGAAGTTTTGTTGAAATCAGTTTGAAAAAAAAAATCCAATCTATAAACGTAAGATATACAACACACACACACACACACACACACACACAACACACACACACACACAACCTGGGTTTTATAATAAGTAAGATATGCATTTGAATAGATATCCCTGATTTTTTTTTAAACAGTGTAAATAAAGTCTACCAGCTTATCAAAGATGTCTTATCAAAGAAAAAGTGCTCCTCGCTCAGAATCGAACCTGTGTTCCATTTTTTCAAACCTGGGAAGCCACATTCAAGCGAAGTGTACTTTGCCATTAAGAACTCCTATTTTTCAGAAATGCATATCATTCTGTAGTGTCCGTTAATAACATGGTAACAGTAAAAGCCCTAAAGAAACCTTGTATCAGCAGCAGCTCTCGAATATAAAAACTCGTCAATGTTAAAGTAACTTTCTTACTCTTTCTTCCTAGTGTGCCTGTTTCGAACTGGTAACATGAACTTTCCCCGCTGAAGCTAAAAGGGCTGTGAACGCTTTACACTAAACCGCACTAACACCGTAATTCCCACTCACGCATATTCATGAACATTTCGTTGTGTAGAAAATTTACGTCTAAAACAAGAAATTCTTGTTTGAAACTTTTCTTTTATTTAATAAATATTATCTTTGCATTGCAAATCAATTGGTCTGTTGTAGTGTGCGTGCACTCTTTTACACCACCATTATTTCATGTATTATGAAATGTTCCCGTAAGAAACCGTACACATTCTATTATTAAAGTAGCTAATCACTAAAACTACTTGGGTTTTTTAAGTTTATATCTGCTAATTAAACGTAAACTATGTTATTTTGAAAGTTATATGTTCGCCTATCGCCAGATTAACTATCCTCCCCAGTCTTTTGAACAGGAGTAGAGGTTTATCCCTTGTTTCTTGTTCAGGATTCGGTTTCCGCTTCCTTCTAAAGTCTACTTCAACTCTATACTTCTAACATCTCCGTTTGAACTATGAAATTGTATTTCCTATTGATTTTCTCCTCAATATGAGTAGATAGGCGACTATCGCCAGGATCACACTTCTCCCCAGGCTTTTTGAACAGGAGTAGAGGTTTATCCCTTGTTTCTTGTTCAGGATTGGGTTTCGGTTACTTCTAAAGTCTACTTCAACTCTATGCTTCTAACATCTCCGTTTGAACTCTGAAATTTTATTTATTTATTATTTTCTTCTCAATATGAGTAGATAGGTGACTATCGCCCGGTTCACACTCTTCCTGTGTCCTTTGAATAGGAGTAGAAGTTTATCCCTTGTTTCTTGTTCAGGATTGGTTTTCGGGTTCCTTTCAAAGTCTACTTCAGATCTATACTTCTCGTGTCTCAATTAGAATCCTGAAATTTTATTTACTAATTATTTTCTCCTGAGTATGATAAGATAGGTGACTATCGCCCGGTTCACACACCTCCCGGTCCTTGAACAGGTGTAGAGGTTTAGCCCTTGTTCAGGATTTGGTTTCCGGTTCCTTCAAATGTCTACTTCAGCTTTATATATCTAACGTCTCGTCCTAAACACTGAAATGTGATTTACTATTTATTTCTTTTTTCCACAATATCAGTAGATATATCTGTCTATCATCCAGTTCACACTACTCCCCATTCTTTTGAACAGGAATAGAGCATTATCCATTGTTTCCAGTTTAGGATTGGGTTTCTGGTTCCTTCTAAAGTCTTATTCTCTTCCACTTCCAGTGGCCACTTGCGTCTTAGTCTCATTTTTGGGGGTGAATTGATTAAAAAGATAATTAGTTGTTGCATTTTTGTGATTAGACGTCCGTCGTGCATTTTCTAAACAGTAAATAGAATGTCTACTGACGTGGTTATTTAAAAGGATATCAAAGTAATTGTGACTATCGACAGGAATCGAAATAATCAATCTAGGAAACTATTTTCAAGCCAAGCATGCATTACCATTAAACCACAAGACGCCAAAACAGCAAAGCATGAGGCAATTCCAATAGCTGAGAAATGCAGATCTTCAATATTTCCTGACTTTTTGGTATTCGAAATATAAGCAAAACAACTTTTAAACAACTAATGAGTTTTTAATCAGAATTTTTTTAAAAAAAAACTTTAAACGGTATATTTAATGGCTGTAGGTTTTTGAGTAAATGTCGTTGTATTTTCTAATCTGTGAAATTAATGTCTGCCTGCATAAGTAATGAAAGTCTTATTAAAGGAAATATGCTTCCATACAGAAATATTAGATGTGCTATTATTTTTAATCTGGGAAACCATTCGCAATACAAGCGCGCTTTGCCATTAAACCACAGCAATCTCTACCAGCAAAGCAAGGTTAATTTACCATATTCAAGGAATGTACATTGGAGCATTTTGAAAGAAGCACCTTTTGATATGCCGTCCGTTATGCAAATCACATAAACCTCAATAATTCGAATTTGTTTTGAAAAATTTTTGTCAAATTTTAAACAATTTAGACGTCTAAATAAAAGTTATGTAGTTTAAACATATTTTATTAATGTTATTGGGTTTATTATAAAAAGTCCAGTCTAAATTTATGCAGATTAATCTAATATTTTCCATAATATATGTTGAAACTTGGATAATACAAAGCTTTGCTTTTGTTTTGTTTGAATTATTTTACGGTATATCAACCTCAATGGGTTATTTAATGCCAACACAATTTTAATTGCTGGTAATATTTTTTTCAAAAATGTATTTCTGGTAATAATATATTGCTGGTAAAAATTATTTACAATAATATATTGCTGATAATATTTTTCCTTCAAAAATGTATTGCTAATAATATTTATATTCTTCAAAAATATATTGCTGGTAATAATGTATTGCTGATAATCATTTTTCCTCAAAAAATGAATTGCTGGTATTAATCCATATTTCTACACCTTCATAGTGTTTGTCCCCAGTTTGGGGGTCAACTATTTGCCCATAGGTGCTACCACCCAGGGTCAGAATGGACCTCGCAACATCAGCAAATAAGAGGTGGTTCCACGCTGCTCAAAAACTCCTGATCAAAGGGCTTGCTGCTGGATGTAGTTTATCGTCTTACCCAGGACGCGGATGTAGTTTATCGCCCTACCCAGGACGCGGATGTAGTTTATCGCCCTACCCAGGACGCAGATGTAGTTCATCGTCATACCCAGGACGCGGATGTACTTTATCGTCTTACCCAGGATGCGGAAGTACTTTATCGTCTTACCCAGGACGTAAATGTAAGTTTCTTTTATCGTCATACCAAGGACGTAGATGTACTTTATCGTCATACCCAGGACGCGAATGTGGATAGTCAACCCAGGACTCGGATGAATTTATCGTCTTATCGGGACGGATAATTAAATGATCTACCAAAAAAAAAAAAAAGTGGTAAAAAAAAACAATAAAAAAAAATTGTTTTTTGGTTTAAACTGGAGATAACAAAATAAACTAGCTTCCTTCACTTCACCAAAAATCTTGAATCGCTTTTTGCGGAGGGAGTGTACCATTAAGCGGAATAGGCTATTGTCACTCGATCACTTGCATCGGAAATGAATGGTGGATGCGGAGGAAACTCAAGAGCGAACATCTGTTTGAACTTCTCCTTAATCAACCTGGCATTGAGATGTGATGAATTTGCACGACCTCGATAGACCAAAATTTGAAACCTCGATAGAGTACAAAGCCCGACCTCGATAGACCAAAGCAGGATAGGCCTTCTTTAGTTTGTCCCACACGAGGTCTAGCTGCCGGCAATACAGTTTACCGTTGATGATGCGACCGTGTGGGACAAGCTCGAAATGCAGTACTCCTTGGAAATTCCACCAGACAGAGTCCATGACCTTATTATCAAACCGATTCCATTGTGGAACGGATACCGGTTGTTTACCTCGCTGAAACCATTTCCTCTCCGATCATCATTAACCAGATAAACCCACTTGTCATCGGAGGCTGGTAGTCAAATGAGTAAGGACGTTCAGGCTAACCTAACCTAATGTTGTTCTTGATCCATAAAATCTTTTTTTCCACTTCCTAAGTGAGTCAGGACTTTCTGGCCAACCTTTTATGTTGAAACATGGGTAACTGAAAGGATCTAATAAATACTGAAAAATAGAAAATAATACAGTTATTAAATGAGGGAATGTCCACATTAATGATATATCAAAGGAGGTTTACATAGATCACCGGGCGATAAAAAGCGACAAAGTAAATATAACCATGATGAGTAAAGCAAATGAAAAGGTTTTTTAAGAAATTGTCACTTCAATGAGAACTTCAACTAAAAAAAGTTATTTTGAAACAAACCACTTTTGACCATCGCTTAAATTTTTGACCAGGTCGGAATTGAGGGTGTCATATTGGACAGAAGGTGTTGCATAAAATTTTAATTAGGATTTGTCAAATAATTTTAGGCAAACTCCTTTTCAAATTTTATCCGAAGCAAAAGTGCCTGTGGCTAGAAGAAAAAATACAAGGAAATAGCAATGTGATGATATTTGCTGAAAAGATGACCAAACTATTTTTGAAACATTCAATGTCAATGAATTTAAACTGAACTTTGCTAACTATTGGTGATTTTATGGGAAAGATATCTTTGAGGGATACAAGTCCCTGCATCGCAGTTTCAAAGTGAAATGTGTATTTATGCAAGACAATGCTCCTTCTCATGTATTTAACGTTAATTGTGTATTCTGAGCATGACAAGATTGCAGAAGAGAAGATAATGTAGTGCCCACCATCAAATCTTGATCTGAATCCAATCGAAAATCTATGACCGATTGTGAAGATGAAATTATATGAAGTTAGCAAACAATATGATGGCAAAGGTGACCTATGGGAAGCAATAAAAACTATCACGTTAGACACTGAATCTGCTGCAGTAAAAAAAATAACAAAATCAATGAATAATAGATTGCTGGCTGTTATTAAGAAGAGTCACTATATTAAGATGTAAATGCTTTAACACTTATTATACATTTTTTTAACATTTTACCCCAAACAAGGCAATAAAGCCACTAGGATGCAAAAGGTTACTTAATATTAGAACTGAATCAAAAAAAAAAAAAGAACAAAGTTATTAAGGAGAGATTTTTTAGAGGAAATATAATTAAGAAGACAGAAGATAAGGATTGGCATTGAATTTCAGTTTTTGATGATCAAAGTTGACTGGAAAGCAAGGAGCCGGAAGTGAGTTCCACAAGTGAGAAGTGCGCTAGAAGAAACTGTTAGCATAGAACTTACGGTTACATCTAGCCATTTCAACTTTAAAATGACGAGGTCTTGCCAATCCGAGTCTGCAGAGAATATGCTACCTCATCGAGTATCATTCGCCATTAACATCTCTCGAGTTTGGTGAAACTTCTCGCCAGGGGTGGACGTTGACGAGCGTACTGCTCCCCACTCCTACATCATGCTTGTCCGGTCAACTTTTTAAACTTCTCGAGACGCTCATGCTCAGTTCTACGTGTTAGTGCAGTGTCGCCGTATCGTGTTTAAAAGCCTCCGATGAATTTCAGACGATCGAAATACCTTCAGACCAGAGAAATCACTGCTCTTAGTCCCTCCTTTGTGCACAATGCTAGCGGAGCGGTCATGTTGGCACTGTTATAGCAGTTAGAAAACTGGCACGATCAATTTCAGACGTCGATCACGTGACTGCCATAGTACCAACTATATTCACGTGTGTTCAGAAGGCAGTGTGACAAAACTAAAGGTATTTTATGGCGAAAGTGTGTATAATTTTTGACTTTTTATATATATATATGTTAAAGAACAACGAAAATCTCTATCTATAAAAGGCAGGATATGTGTGTGTGTGCGCGCGCGTGTGTGTGGTGTGTGTGTGTGTGTGTGTAACGAATGCACGGCCGCAATTTTCGACGGATTTGCACCAAAATTTACATGCACATGCTCCAAGTTAGCGGGAAGGCCAAGACCGACTTTGCATTTCCCAACTCCCATCGATAGTGGAAATAATCGATTTTTTCATGCTTCTACGGCAGTTTTCATGTAGTTTGCGGCCATTTTCTACTGGCCAGAGTGAGAGCCTATAGCTGGCTGCCACGAATAAGCAGGAAGATTCTATTGGCCAGCGTGAGAGCCAACAGCTGACTGACACGAATGTTAACTAGCATGCTAGCATGCAAAAAAATCGATAGCTGCATTCGTCACAAGTGGGAAAAATTTAAATCTGCATGGCACTTTACTCCAATTGGCATTCATTCAAATTTAAAAAACGTTGATTCTGATTCCGCAGAACTGGGTTGGGTGTGAAAAAAGTATTTGTTGTTAACATTCTTTTTTTCATTCGGTTTTTCCAGTTACGAGTCCTTTTTAAAGCTGATCGTTTTGTGTTCATTTTGTTTAGTTCTTTTTTCGTAACAGATTTAATGTTTAGTATAGAGCTTAAAAAAAATTCGCAGTGTGAGATAGGCAAGAAGTAAGGCATGTAGCAACATCAGCACGGCAAAGGACACTCCTTTAAAAATAGCAAGGAAGGGCAAAAATATTTTAAGTCAAGTGATAGCGATTGCTGTATGAGTCGTACGATTTTTGAATCAAGCACGGGCAACGCCGGGCCATGCTGCTATTTAATATATTTAAAATGATATGAGTGGTTCGACGCACGTTTATCGGGCACAAAAAATCTTATGGCGTCCTGGATATGATGCTTGCCTTTGTCAGTCGTCCTTATAAGACGATAAACTTTTTCCGACAACAAGTTTCATTGATCGGGAGGTTTTGAAGATTTTTAACCAACATTTTAATTGCTGGGGTTCTCAGGTCCACCCTGACCAGGGGTCCAGCACCTGTTAGGGTCCCAGCTATATACAAATATCTTAACCCCCCCCAAAAAAATTATGGGTCAAGGCACTGAAAGTTAAAATAGGTTTAATACAAGAAATCAATTTTAAGAATTTATTTCCAGCAATAAATATTTTGAAGGAAAAAAATTATTTTGACTCATAAATTTATAATTAATCCCATCTCACCTTTGAAAAAAATATTAAATTAATAAATTTTTGAAAAAAATATTACCATGAATAAAAAATTTGGTCTGGAATTAAATTGGATCTACGTAAAATCTACCCTACATTGATCATATAATACATAAAACTTCTATATCATTATATTGTAAAATATCTAACGAAGGGAATGTCCCCCTCATAATATGCAACGTTTTATCCACATTTATTTCAATATCTACGGAATATCTACCCTCATTATACATAAAAACAATCCATGAGTTATAATATCCACGTGTAGGAAACCTCATAATACATATATTATCCACCCATTATAATCTATCTATTTTTCAATTTGTCATTATATTTTCAGTATATCGGTTTCAAACCGATTTATCTCATGTATCTGTACCCACATAATGAATACGTAATATCCACCCTTATAATATCTAAGTAATATCTACCCTCATAATACATACGTGATATCCGCCCTTATAATATCTACGTAATATCTACCCACATATATTTGAATAAATCAATCAATGCGCAAAATTACAAAGATCTTGTTATACTTGATCTTTCCTCATAATACATACCAACTGTATCCGATGGGCCTCGGTCTTTTAAGATCTACTTCACAATATATACGTGAAAACGTATATCCAATTTTATAAATCTTAACATAATATCTATTTATTTTCTATACATACATGATAAGTCCACCCAGCATAACTATTTGTGTATTATCTAATTCATTATACATAGGTGATAACCACCCTTATAATATCTACGTAATATCTAAGTTTCAATACATAATTGATATCAACTCATAATATCTACGTAATATCTATCCTCTTATAATATAAAAGAATATCTACTGTTATAATATCTACGTTTATATCTAAATGTATAATTGTACGTGTTATCCACCCGCTAATATATATATTAATATCAACATATTTAATATATACCGTTACTAATATAGGAAAAATTGTCCAATTGTTAGAATAAACTTTGGACTTTTATATCTTAGAAAATGATTAAAAATATCTTATTGGAAATTCCAAGTTTTATAACACTATTGGACTCTACTTTGAACAATAAGAATGTATTTAAACATTTATTGTCTTAAATGATGAATCCTGTTGTGACCTCCTGATCCACCATCTCTAGTCTCATTTTTTTAACTAATTCACCATTCTCGTGATGGGTCTTAAAGATGCAATTCATATATATTTTAATGTTGGTGCCATTACTTAAAATTACTGAATTTATATTTTTTACGTCTCAAAATTGCTCAGTTGGGATGAAACATATGATGGGCTGACACAAAAAGATTTTTTATCCTGTTCCTTTTATAAATGAATAACTCAAACGGTTTTTATTTTTTATTTTTTTTTATAAATTCAGTGTCAAGATGGCTAAACGTCTTATTTGAAAACCTTTAAAAAAAATCAATTAGTTTAGTGTTTTTTTTAGATATTAAATTATATTTTTTTTTATAATTATCCCATGCTGTCGACACCTGTTTGGACGTCTTTTCTTTTTATATCCATATATATATATCTATATATTATATATATATATGATAAAAGGTTAAGATATTATCAAGTCTAACCAAATAAGATTTTTTCAATCTATATCCATTTATAATTTGTCATGAAGGAAATCTCTTTTTATTATTATTTCTCCATTGATGAATTCATTTTGATTCCGATTTTGCGGTATCCTGAAAACTTGTCCCAAATTTAAAATGGGTTGAGGAATGTTCACCCAATATTTATACATCAGATCCCATGTACTTCAAAACTGGAAGTCATATGTCATTGTGGTGAGATTTGATTTCTTCCCCGTAAAAAAAATTAATCACGCTAGATAAAATCGAAATTTCAAAAGCTGTAACTTTTTCGTCTGCTTTGATAAACTAAAAGATCTTTAATTGAATAAATTTTTGCCTGAAAAAGTTTCTGCATTTAAATTTTTTAGCTGCCCTAGATTTATGGGAAAGGAATTTACATAAAATGGCAAGTTTCGTTATATCTATTATTTTAATATCCATTTATATAAATGTATTCTATGAAATTTTTTTCATCTTCTTTTTTTTTAAATTTTCTAACATTTAATTTTTTTTTCTATTTTCTTTGATTTCTCTTCTATTTTTTTAAAAAAAAAAAAAAAATTATTTGTTAATATAGATGTATCCAAATAATTTTTATTGGTTTAAAAATCACTTTCTTTTTCTTTAAAAAATGAAAAGGGAATGATTTGGAATTAACCTTAGGGTTTTCAACCGACGCCATGCTACCGATGAAATTTTACTTTAAAAATATCAAATTATCTTTGACAGAAAAAAAAGTTAAACACACGATTTTTTTTTCATTATCAGAATAGCAAAATTTAAAACAAATTTCCTTCAGTACATCGAAAGCCGGGAAAAAATTATATGATTTAACATACATCAGATTGTTTACTGTCTGTATATAATTGAAATAAATAAATAAAAAATAAAATTTTAATTCTGTTTGCTTATAAAAAGATTTTTAATTTCTATTCTGCTTTAAAATTTTGTTTCAACGCCAAACAAATTTAAGAAAATTGTTATGAAATTATTTTTTGTTTTCATTTTAACGTTTTTTTATGGGAATTTTCAATGGGAATTTCATTTTTAAAAAGAGATTATTAAAAATTTAACTAGATAAAAAATTTACAAATTTCATTTACATAATATACATTTCTGTTCATTATTATTTAAGGCCAAAAAAAATAGTCTTTTCGATTAAAATGATTGTCATTCAAATCTATATTTGAATTATTTTTCGAATAAATCACAAACTCAATTTCTAAATTACATTATATATATTAATATATTTTATATCCATATATATATAAGGATATTGTAAATATATATATATATATATATATATATCGAATACATAACGAACCATTAAAATATTTTTTTCATATTTTCAATTAAAAAAGGAATCGCATTTAATAGTCTTTTTCATTTGGGTATTGTTTTTACCCAATATGATGACAAATATTTAATCATTTGAATTTGTTTCTGTTGATGAATTGTGTCTTAAAATTCATCTCAATAATTCGTTAGTTGTTTTATTTAACCATTGAAAGATTAATTCTTCCAGAAAAATTTATATTATAATTTTAACAACGAATTTTATTTTTGTAAAATATTATTTTTTAAACCTCAATTATATATATATTTATATAATATTTATATATATATATATATATATATATATATATATATAATAATGAAAATAAATTATTTCCAAATTATATATATATTATATATAATATTATATATATATATATTTATATTCAGATTTTTATTTTTATTTAAAAATTAAAAATTTAAATTGTTATAAAATTTTAACAAAAAGTAGCCATTTTGAGTTTAACGAGGAAAATGAATTGTTCTTATCAATTTTTCAAATTTTTCATTTAAGAATAAATTATATATTGTAATATATTTATTTATATATAAATAAAATGTATCTGATATTTATATATATATATATATATATATATATATTATATATATATATATAATATTTTTATGAAAAAATTATATTTGGATGGAAAAATTGAATTTTAGGTTTCCAAATTTAAAAATATTTTATTTTATAATTTTATTTCAAAACTCTTATATTTATCTTGTCTTATGTGTCTTTATTAAAATCTGTCTGTCATTCTTTTAAACTTTCTTTCTCTATCTATCTCTCAATATATATATATATATATATATATATATATATATATATATATATATATATATATTTAAGTTATGAAGAAAAAAACTAAATCCGTATGGGTAATCCCAAGGATGAAATCCTGAGATATCATATGTAAATCCAGAGCTAATATTTAAAAAAAAAACAGACCACTTTAAGGTACCATTATAATAATTTATTTCACCAGAGCCCTTTTAAAGGACGCTGGATCATCAGATAGCACTTCCAAAAATGAAATGAAACGAAAAATGAAATTAAAATTGATGGGTAGTGTAAGTTTTTGTAATTTAACAGAGAATTTGTAAAAAGGATAGTTAAAGAGACATGGTAAGTATAGGGAGGATTAATTTCATATCTCTCTCACGTATACTTTATATTGTAAATAGGTTGGATTTTAAATGGTCAAAAAACCTTATTTTAATTATTTATATATATATATATATATATATATATATATATATATATATATATTTATAATAAATAAATTTTTATATTTTAAAAGATTTTCTGTTATATCCAGAAATCTACTTATTCGAAATTTTTTGCAAATTGTTCAAAAAACTAAAGACCCAAATCATGAAATAAATGGCAGTTTTTTTTTCAATTTCAAAATATTATATTATTACATTTAAATAATAATTTAAATGTGCATTTATGATGCTAATCGATTTTTTTTTTTGTGTTATTTTTTTTTGCATTTATTATTTTTTATGCTAAAATTTGTAATAAACATGCATGTGTATCATGTGCATGAAATTTCATCATCCCTTTCAAATTTTCTTTCTCCTTTTTACCCTCTATATATTTTTTTTTTATTTTTAATCTCTGAGAGTCAAAAACAATTCCTATTAATAGTCATATTTCAAAAAATTCCAGAATATTCTTCTTTTTCTAAAATTTTCAAAATTCAAGTGTAAAACGGTTTTTTTTTATTTCTTTTTAAAATTATCCATTTTTTTAAATTAATGAGTAAATATAGTTCTTCCAGTAGACGTCTCTTCAAGAATCATTGATCTGATCAAAATACCATTTAATACGTATTATTTTTTTCCACAATATTATAGTCATTCAACATTATCATAAAAAAAATTTATATATCCATAAAATTTTACAAAAATGGCTATTTTTTTAGTATTTTTATAATAATTTTTTTTTCGTTAAGATCTATTTTAGTTGATAAAAATCATCAAACATAAATCTCAGAACCGAAAAAGATCTCGATATAAAGATGATTAATATATAAAATATCTTTTCATTAATCTTCAAAACTAATAATAATTAAACAATGTATTCTAACCAAAGTGTGTGCGTTTATTTTAATTCGAATTCCATATTTTTCGACTTTGTGATTTTAATTCAATACGCATCAACCAATTGCATCTTAAAAAATACAAAATAAATATTCAAATTAAAACATTTCTATACATTTTTAAAAATTTTCTAAATAAAAATTCTCGAAAACGGCTTTTGGATGAAAATTGGGTTAATTCATATTTAATTAAGGAGAAAAAAAATCAAAATTGATTAAAAAACTTTCAATTTGATCAAATTTTTTTCTTGTATATAAAGAAAATTTTGAAAAAAAAATTTGAACAAATAAATTTTTATCTCTGTCTGTTGTCTGTAAATCACTCAATATTTTTTTTCAATCTCTTTCTATCATATATAACATATATATATATATATATATATATATATATATATATATTATATAATTATTTAAATCATAATTTTTCATTTTTAAACGTTTCATTAAATAATATTTTCAAAAACATATTATTTTATTTATCTCTATTTTCCTTATTTATTTATATAAAATTTATTTATTTATTGTCTATTTATTTTATTTATATATTTTATGTCTATTTTAATTATACATTTTTATTATGTATCTCATACTTCTCGAATTCACTTTCACGTAAATGTGTGACGTCATGAGATGCGGTATATATTTTTGTTTCAAAATTATTATATGCACGTGTTTATCGTTATCTTAAAGATCATCTATATAAAAACAATCCTAGACTATCATCACTGTCTTGTCCGTATATTGCTTAATATTTTTGTAATTGACATCTTTGATAATGGCTTATTGTAAGCCGAAAAATTAGATTGATTAAAAAAATATGGATCAATATCGTGAATTTCTTTCTTCGTTCAATGATAATGTTATTAAATTTATCAATTAAATATAAAAAAAAATTACATAAAATAAATAGACAACACTTGTCTATATTATTTAATGAAATTATATATATATATATATATATATATATATATATATATATATATTTTATATATTTTATAAAAAAGACATTTTTCTGTTTCAAGTCTTTTTATTTTTTTTTTTTTTATGGGTTTGATACCTTTTCCTTTGTTTCTAAATATATATGAATAATGTGTGACTCGTGTTGTGCAAATATTCATATATATATATATATATATATATATATATATATATATATATATATATATTTATATATATATATATATATATATATATATATATATTATTTATATATATATATATATATATATATATATATAAACTAATAGATGTCTAGTTTTGTTACCCTAGGTTTCACGCTTTAAATATTTCCAACAGATATAAATATGTTAGCTCTATCTCTGATATTGAGCGCTTTCTAATAAGTACCGCGCATATATATATATAAATAATTATACATATATATATATTTATTTATATTTATATTCACTTTTCCCCATATATATATATATATATATATATATATATATATATATATATTATATATATTATTTATATATTATATATGAGAATTTTTTTTGGGAAACCACTCAATATCAGTGATAGAGATAAAACATATTTAAAAATTGATGTGAGTTTGTGACCTGGGGTTTCACACCCTTTTTTTTCCTTGTTTTTTGGCCATGTTTTTCATCAACCTTTTAATAGATTTATATATATATATATATATATATATATATATATATATATAAACCAATGTTTTTTTTATATACCTTATATAAAAATATCTTAAATATAATTATGTTTTGCATCAGAAAAAAATCAAAAACATATTAGTAAATATTTATATGTTTGAAAATAAAATTGAAGACGATGAAAATAAATTTTTATTATAAAATAGCTAGTAAAAACAAAATATTATTTCATAAACATATAAAATGACTTATTTTTCATATACTGTATTTATTCAAACATTTAAATGTATAAAATTGTATTTTTTTGTTTATAAAGAACTGAATGATGGAAATTTCATATAAATTTTCTTTTTCTACTGTAAAATGAACCAAACGAATGTAAAATGAAAAAAAAATTTATCATTATAATCGGCGATATATGAATCTTTATGAAAAATTTAACACATTTGGATTTGGAAAGTCATTTCTGTTGAGTGTTTTTTTTTTCCAACATTCTGATCTTAATATACTAGAAATAACAACATATGTTAAAAATATTTTAAATTCAGTAATATTATATATATATATATATATATAATATATATATATATAAATTTATTTCTCCTTTAATAAATATATTAAAAAAGAAAAATGAAAAAAAATTTACTTGGAATTTTTAAAAGAAAAAGTAATAATGAAACAATTTTTCAAGAAGAAGAAGAAGATGGCGATTGACGTTGCATTTAAAATTTTCAAGATTGGTTTTAAGAGAAAGAGTAAAATAAGAGAAAAGTTATACACAGGCAAATTGTTATGAAAATAGGAACGATGATTAATTTACCTAATTCAACAGTAAATAAATATCAATGATGTCAATCAGAACACACGCATTTTCACAAACTTCAAATTTAAAAGTTCCCATATATATATAAAATATTTATATATATATATTATTTTAAATGTATATCATTTCTTTTTCTGTTTAAAACTATCAATATGCATAATTTTTATGATTATTTTTTGTATTATATAAGTTTTTCTTTTTTTATTTCTCCCAAACCCCTGTCCTAGATCCAATTAATAAATGCTCATCAAGATAATTTTACCTTTGTCCCTTTTTCCCTTTTTGTCTTAATTGGATGAGGTTTTATAATTTCCTATAAATTATAGGTAAATTATGAAAACCTCTCTGCATTCTTCAGTTCGATCCAATTTTCTCAGCATGTGTTTTAAATTCAAATTTCTGTTAATCAATTTTCTTCTTTCTTTGTTCCATCCCAAAAAAACTTTCCCGATGTTAAGTTTAAAATCATTTTTTTTTATATTTTCTTTTTGTAAATTTTATTTGCTGGACATGTTCGGTTTGTATTCTCAGCATCCTTCTGTATTTAAAATTGAAAACAAAAAAAAATCTTTCTGTTCCATCCATGGTATTCTCTCTTCCCCGATGTTAATGTAAAGTGTCCTTTTTGTTTCCATTTTTCTCAAAAAAAACTTTGAATATGCTCATGTTCGTCCATGGTATTCTCAGCAAATTTTGTAGAACCAGATTTAAATGTTCAAATCTTTTAAAAAATTTGTCTTCATTTTTCCATCCATGGTATTCTCTATTCCCGAAAATTTTGTTAAGTTTTTAATGTCCTTTTTGTTTCCAATTTATCCAAAACTTCATAAATGCTCACTTGTTTTATTTTTAAAAATTCTTAATCCTTCTCAATAAAATTTAATAAAATTCTTATATTCCATCCATTGTATAGAACCAACAAAAAAGTTCCTGTAAAATATTTTTTATTTTACTACAAAAAAAAAAAAATTTCAGCATCCACTTAAAATTTATATCCCATAAAATTCTTACCTTAATTTATTGTTTCGTATAAGTGTCCTTTTTCTTTCCATTTTCTCTAAAAGTTAGTCGTTCCATTATTTTTAGTACTAGGAGATCATGATATATTATAGTTACAGTGTCAAAGTTATGGCGTATATTATATTTTTCCGTGACTATATTTTGACATTAATTCCTTATAACAACATTTTGAATGAATTTATTAACTTAAAATGATAATGGGAAATATAAACCTTCACATAATATATACATAATTAATATTAATGGTTTATACTTTTTTTTTTCAATTACAATTTAACCTATGGGTTAGTTAATGCCGAAAACTAGATAATTTTTCTTTTATTTTATATAATCTACTAGAAAAATAGTTTTACATTAATTTTATATTTTCAAATTCTACTTAAATATTTATATTTTAGTATAAAAAAATATACTTATATTTTTTTTTTAGAAAATATTTATTAATTACACCGTTTAAGGTTTCATCATTTTATATTTTTTTAATTGCAATTTAGTAAAATAAGAAATATGATAAGAGTTTTTTTTTATCGCGTTATAAAATTGTTAATTGAACTGTAAATTGAAAACACATTAGTTTATCATTGTAATTTTTTGATAATTTAAATGAAAAGATCAATCGTCATTTTTCAATGGAATGAAAAATATATTATTTCTTGAGTATTAATATTTTTTTTTTTTTTAGCTTTTTCTGAAATATGAAATCCCATGGTTTATTATAAAATTTTTTTTTTGGGGTGAAATGTTTCAATTTTCTTGTATATATATATATATATATATATATATTTATGAATCCAATTTTTTCAATGGTTTTGGAATCACCAAAAAAAACTAAAATGTTTTACAAAATAAAAGAGTTAATTTTTTAAATCGGATAAGAGATTGTTTTGAGTTGGAGGTTTTAAAGTCATTTCTGATCAGAACTTTTAGTAGAATTGAATTACAAAAGGGTTGCGAAATGTTCCTATCAAAGACTGACAAATTTAATAATTATATATATATATATATCAATATATATATATATATATATATATATATATATATATATATATATATTTTATTTATTTAACCGCGTTTCTGGTTTACTAATTAAATATCTTGAATTGTTCATTACAATCAATACATTTATTTAATGATTATTTTTCATTCCTGGAAATTGTCATTCATTTTGAAACCAAATTTCATCTTTTTTTTAAAAAAAAAAAATATATATATATATATATATATATATATATATAAATATATTATATATATATGTATTTGGGAGATCATTGATTTCTTATTTCATTGTTTATATACAACCTTTATGTATTTTAGCGTATATAGATTAAAACAAAGGTGATTTTACTTACTATTTTTTATTTTGTTAAAAAAAAATTTAATATTAACATGGAAAATTTATTAAAAAAAATCTATATAATTGTCTTAATATTATATGTTTCTAGCATTATATCTTAATGAGTTAAAAATATATATATTTCAATAATATCGTTAGGGTTTTAAACATGAAATATGAATTTTTTTTTTTTAAATTAAAAAAAAAAACTCAAAAAAACGTTTAAAACATGTATACAATTTATGTCAATTTATATCTATGATTTAAATTTTTTTTTTTTTATATTAAATATTAAAATTGGCATCGTTATTTAAAAAAAAATTTGCAGATATTGCTTTTAATTGTTCATATTTTTTCCCAACCAATTTTCCATTTACTAATTTTTTTTTTTTTTTTATTGCCTTTTATTTGGTTTCCAAACATGGTAGCTAAATTTGAAGAATTTTTTCTTTCAGCAATTGAATGATGACTTTTTTTGGATTTTACTTTTTTCTTAAAGTTTTTTTATTCAGTATTATTTGTTTTATTGAGTTTATGGATATTTGTTTTTTAATTAATTCTGAATATTTAAATTACTTTTTCAGTTTTACAAACTTTTCATGTTAAATTTATTTGATTTTTATTTTAATTTAATGCATATTCAATGAGCAAAACAATGTTGATATATTAAATTTTTTTTTCTGTTTTTTTAATTTTGGTTTCTTGGAATTACTAGTACAGCTAAACCATAATTTAATCTATTTTTTTTTTTAAATTTTTATTATATTTTTGCTTTGAAATTTGTTTTCATATTAATTAAAATAAAAATATTTTTTTGTTTTAAATTTTTTTCCAATTATTTTTTTTTTTATATAAAAAATTTTAGAATTTTTGGTTTTTTTTTTCATTTGTTATTTTTATTTTTTATATATAAATATATTGTTTTATTTATATTTTTTTAAAATAATAAAAAAGATATCCCATATATATATATATTTTATATATATATATATATATATATATATAAATTTGTAAAATTTTTATCTATTTAAACCTCAATAACGGATTTTTCTGCCTTTTATAAAAAAAATAAAAAATCTGCAGAAAAAAAAAAAAATTAAAAAAAAAAAACATTAAATTTCATCAGAAACTATTTCAAAAATTTTTGATCTAACGCAATGAGTTAATTTTTAACGTCAAAAATTAAAATTTCCAAAATTGAAAATGTTTTACATTCACATACAAATAAAAATTCTTTAAAATTTTATATATATTTATATATATATATATTTGTATTATACATTTTTATATATTTATATATATATATATATATATAAATATATATTTATATATATATAAATAAATGTTTATAGTATTTATATTATTAAATATCTAGGCACTGCAATTATATATTTTATTTAATTAAAAAACAAATTCCATCTAGTTACAATCTAAATCTAACACACTAATTTTTTTTAGTCTGTTGATTTTAATATTTTTCTATATATATAAATATATATATTATATATATATATATATATATATATATATAAACTGATCATGGATTTTTTTTTTCATACCATTAAATCCATTTAAAAAGAAAATTATAAATAATCATTTAATATGGATAAATATTTTATGATTTAATTTCTTATAATATGGGAACATTTTTAAGTTTTAGTATATATATATAAATTAAATAAATATATGTTCTAATACAAAAAAATTAAAAATAATTGCAGTATATATTGATTTATAACATGTAACACACACACACACACATACAATACATATATATATATATATATATATATATATATATATATATATATATATATATATATATATATTGAATAATAAAAATAAAAAAATTAAAATCTTTAGACACACTGGGTTGTAGATTAATATTCTTTTTTTTTTTTTATTATTATTTCATTTAGATTCCTCGACTAGTTTCGACCAAATGGCCATCATCATCAGGAGGAGAAATATTTCTGCTTGCTGGTAGCAGTAAACTACAGAAATGAATGTCTTTTGTTGGAGAAAAATGAACTTTTGTCTGTAGTTTTCATTTTTTTTTTTTTTTTTAACTTTTTTTAACATTTATCTTTTAACATTCCTTGTGTTGGTCAAACAGTCTCTTTTTAGTTGTTATTTGAGATAAGAGCTGGATAGATACATGTTATCTGAATTCTCTGGTCAGTTTGACAGTTTTATTGGACCTGGTGAGGGGATGTGTCTCTGTTTAGTGTTTGTGTGTGTTTATTTGGTTCTTAGGGAGTGAGTGAGTATGATATGTGTAAGCATGTGTATTGCTGTAGGTGTGTGTGTTATCATTTGGCTCATTAGGGAGTGAGTGAGTATGATGTGTGTGTAAGTGTGTATATTCGTGTGGGTTGAGTGTATAAGTGTATATATATATATATATATATATATATATATATATATATATATATATTTTATGATTTTTTTTTTGTAGAATCATTGAAAATCCTTTGAGTTATTCAGCTAGAAAGAGAACGGGTTAAATTTTTTGTTTCAGCCCCACTATGTCTGGATCCTATTTAAATGTAGAAAAAATTTATTTAGACCTTCAGTAATGTTACCAACATTCATACTTTGGCTTCCATTTTCAAAGACCATCAAAGAATTTATGAATAAATTTTAAAAATGATATATGTAGACAGGAAAACTGCGGATCAGGAGGTCAATCACAGGAAGGAGGGATCAACATTTCACGTTAGAACTAAAGTGATTAATTAGAAAAGATCCAAATCAATTCATCAAGATTTTTGGCACGTGAAAGGAGAATGTTGACAGCAAAGAGCAATCGAAAAAAATTAAAAATCAAATCGTACGTGAAATCTGTGAGGAAACTTGTTACTCGAGGCCCAAAAAGTTAGAAGCTTACAATGGGCGAAGATAATCTTGAATAAGTTGAAAAATGATCCTGAAATAATATATATATATATATATATTTGAATTTTATTTCAACCCTTCATGAGGTCCCTATACTTCGGTATTATTAATTAATGATGAAAATGTCATTTTCGTTTATGATCGATTTCATCACAATACTTCTGTTCAGCTTCGAGAGTAATTATACATTCCTATTAAACAAGGTCGAGTCCAATAGTGTTGTAAAAACCTCAGAGAATTCCAGTAAGATATCTTTAATCATTTTTTATATAGGGTTCAAATTTTAATCTAATAAATTGCTGTAAAACGAAGTTTTGACAATTTTTTTTACATCTGGTATATATATATATTGAAAATTAAAGATTTTCTCCCCCAAATATATATATATATCATTCCCATATATCTAAATGTATATATATTTATATATTTATAAATGTTGTTTCTTTAGTTTATATGTATTATTTCATATACAGCTAACTTTTATATATATGTTTTGTATGTGAAAAAGAATTGTACAAATATATAAAAATTCCAAAAATGTCTTTTCAAAATTTTTATATCTATATATATATATATATATATATGTTTTGTGTGTGTATGTGTGTGTGTATATATTTATATATCATTATTCAAATTATATTTGGCCTTAGAAATTAATGCGACATTTTTCCCATTATAAAACAATATTATGTATATGCAATCCAGTATATATATATATATATATTTATATTCGTCTTAGACTGTGACCTTTTTTTAAATATTGTTATAAAAGAATTTATATTATATAAATATTTATATTAACTATAAATATATATATATATATATATATATATATATATATATATAAAATATATATATATAATGTTTAAATTTAAATTTATAATTCTCTAATATCAATTTATTTTTATACCTGTTATATAAATGATATCTTATAGGAAATATATTTATATTTTATTCGTAAATATATATTTAAACATAAACCTATGTAAATGTAAAAAAAAAGATAAGAAAACGAAGGTTATATTCATAGTCAATATTTTCTGATTACTTTTTACAAAAAATATCAAGACGAAGGAAAAAAATTAAAAACATTACCCATTTCCTCAAAATAAAGATATTTATATATTATGTTGAAATCATTTTTTTCGTTTATTCCTTTTAACAAATTTTTGAAAATCAAAAATTTTAAAAGTTAAAATCAACTCATCGGATTAATGGTTCTGACGGCCATTTTTGATATAGGAAAAAAACATCTGTTACCTTCATAACGTACCAGGCAATTGAAAATATAAAAATCTTTCCTCCATTATACTTCTCTGACAAAAAAAAATTCAAGCTATCTTACATATTTATAAATCTATATTCGAAATTGCTTTGAATATTGCTGCCACATATGGTCTTACAGATCGTTTTTGAAATCCTTCTTTATTTAGACGAGAGATTTTGATTCAAAACAAAGAAGAATTCATTTAAACATTTATAAGTCTATTTTCGCCAAACCAAAATTGTAAATTTAAAGCATATTTTCCTTTGCTTTTGTCAAATATAGTTAGAGATCTTATTAAAAATCAAAAGAATTAAAATTTTACACATTTATAACTATTTTCAACATTCTCTTTTCCCATTTTGGGATTTCAAATTGATGCTCAGTCATTATATATATTTATATAATTGATAAAATTGAGAAGAAATATCTTTCACATTTATAAGTTTGGGACCATTCGCCATTGCAAAATATTGCTGCCACATATGGTCCGATGTATTGCTATATATTTAGAGAAATTGATAAAAAAAATCCAAAGAATCTATCTTACCAAAATTTATAAGTCTATCTTCAACCATTGATTGAATTATCTGCTTGCACATATTGTAGTCCGATGCTATTGAATTAGTTAGAGAAATTGATAAAATCCAAAGAAGAATTCTTGTCTTAAAATTTATAAGTCTAAAATTATATTGCTTTGAATATTTGCTGTGTGTTATGGTCCAGATGCTTCATTTTATAAATAGAGATAAATTGATAAAATCCAAAGAAGAATCTATCTTAAATAAATTTAAGTCTACCATTCATCCATTGTTTTGAATATTGCTGCCACATATGGTCTATTGCTTAAATAGTTAGAGATAATTGATAAAATCCAAAGAAGAATCTATCTTACACATTTATAAGTCTACCATTCGCCATTGCTTTGAATATTGCTAAAATTTTATGGTTTATGCTATATAATATTATAGAGATTCTTGATAAATATCCAAAAGTAAAATCTATCTTTGTAAATTTATAAGTCTATATATTAAAAAATTTGCATTTGAATATTGAACAACATGTTGCAAACATGATTTAATTTTTTCTAATAAAGTTAGAGATTTCATGAAAAAATCCAAAGAAGAATCTATCTTACATATTTATAAGTCTACCATTCTCCAATTGCATTGAATATTGCTTTGTATATGGTCAATAAAAATAGACATTTTTTTAGATTTTCTTGATAAAATTAAAGAAGAATTTATTTTTATGTTTGTTTCTAAGTCTTATTCGGCATTTTTATACTTTTAATATTGCTGTCACATCTGGTTAGGTAAACTATCTTTATATATTTTTTCATTTGATAAAATTTTCATTTCTTTTTTTAAAAAATTCCAATTCCCTATTTTCCATTGGCCTGGCATTTCTTATTTGTAAATTTTTATTTCAGTTTTATGATAAAATTTAAAAATTTTATCTTATTTTTCCATAGGAGGAATTTGCTATTTTTGATGAATAGTTCTTTATAGAATTTGTTCGAAAGAATATATCTTTAACGAAAAATTTTTCATTTTTATATTGTTTAATATTGTGCTTTTCTGACAGTTATATGAACAGAAAAGTTTTCTTTGAATCTTGTCATATTTTTAAGACATTAATCTGATCATTCGTATCTGTATAGACTGGACAATGAACTTTAATATATTCTAAATGATATGAATTGTCTTAAAAAAATATATAGGAATATATATTACATTCTATATTCACTCCAGCTTTGAATTTTTTCAGTAATATTCTCATGGATCCTAAATAATTGATTTAAATTAAGAATGGAGTCTTTTTTAACATTTAAAGTTACCATTTTCTTTATTTCATTTTGATAACCCATTACATCTTAATTGTTCAAATTAAAGCCAACCTATAATTTTTCAAAAGAAATAAAATTTTCTTTCATATATTTTTAAGTTTACATTCATATTTTTCAATGTATTTATTCATTGCTATATCCAACATATTATTTAGAGATCTTTGATTTCTCAAAGAAGAATCTATCTTAAACAAAATAAGTTACCATTCATTTGCAAAGAATATTGCTGCCACATTCTGGTGACTTGTTTCTGGAAAAAATGACGGGGTATCAGATTTTTTCCACTAAAATATTAACATTCGATATATATAATTATAATCATTTATATATAACAATTTTTTCATCAAACCTCTTATGCTTTTCATTGAAATTTTAGTTCTATATTTTTCTTCTCAACAATAATCATTTTTTTTTTTGAAAAATTATGACGAATCGAAATTGGTTTTATTAAAATTTTTAAATTGCATGCTAATTAATAAAAATGCTGCTCTAATGAATTTATAAATTACCATTTCTATTTATTACAAGAATTTGATTCATTTTGTGGGATATTTATGGAATTAGAGAATGTCTAATATTTAATAAAATTCTATTGGTTTTAATCAATTTTCAATTTCTTTGATTATTATCACTTATATGGTTATTATTAATAAATATTATATAATTGATAAAATTTTCTATATTTTTATTTTAATTATATTGTAGAATTTGAATATTCATTGCCATTAAAATTATATATCATATTAAAAAAAAGAAGCAAAAAGATAATTAAAAATTTATATTTTAATATTCGCCAATAATTTGAATAATGCTGCCAATATGGTCCTTATTTCTAGGTAAATTTTAAGTAGCCGAGTTTAGTTGTCAGATAAATAATATCCTCCTTTTCTGTTAAAGTTCTACCATTCAAATTGCTTTGAATATTCTTCTTCCGATCTCTGCTCATAAAAAAAATAAAATGAAAAGTGAATCTATCAATACCTTTAAAAAAAATTTTAGTTTGTTTGTATGTATGGCTTTTATAAAATGTTCACGTTCTTGAAAAATTTTTAATTCATTTTTGGTTAAGATTGTTCAAAACATTGTGTGGCGAAATCGATAAAGACATAAAGATAGCATTTATATTTCTACACCTTTCTTTTGCCATTCAATATTAAATTAGAATTAACCAGGATTAAAATTTTCAACTTTTTTTGAGAAAAGAAAACTGCCAATTCATGGCTACGATTATTGTTTCCTATTTCACTAATATGAATCGAAAAAAAGGTCCCTGTTTATAAATATATTCAAGACATGAAAAAAAAAAAAATGTTTTAAAAAAAGAATTTAAAAGGAAAATTATTTTGTGAAAAAATTAATTAAAATGAAAAATCAACTATTTTTTCTTCAGAATCAACTTTTTGAACATGGATCAAAAATTCCTTGAAATATTGTCATAGAAATGAAATATTAAAACATTTTATTAAACATAGTGAAATAGGCAACTGATTTCTTATTTAACAGTGTGAATTTTTAAAAGATGAAAATATATCTTTGAGGCTAAATGTAATAGAATTGCGCATCTTGGAATCAAAAGTACATTATGGATTGAAAGAAACATTATCATCAAAAAAGAAAAATTTTTATAAAAGATAATAAATTGTAATTGGGTTTAAATAAATATCCATTTTTTTTCCACTCTAAATTCCCATGGTATTAATTCATATAAAATCATTTTATTATAAAAGTAACTTTGAATGAGTATGTGTGTGTGTCAAGATGTGTTGTAATTTTTTGTAAAACTTGAGGAAACATTTTATTTCATTTATTCCATTATTTAAATGATGTTATCAATGAATTTTCATTAAATTGTAAATAATCCCAGGGTTTTTTAAAATTTTGATGAACTATATCCTTAAATATATTAAAAGACATCAAAACGTTATTAAAAACTTTCAGATGGACAAGATGGCGATTGAGGTGTAATAAAAATTTAATTGAATACTACATCTTCATCGGATGAAAAATTAAGAAGCAGTTATTTATGTTTTTTTATTTGTTTTCACGAAATGAAATAAACACAAATTTTTCGTCCAATACAAACATTGAGAGACACGTAGATTCAGGTACATGTTTCTAATAATAGCTCAATTAGATCTCATTTAAATATTCAATGAGACCTAACACTATTCGTAACATTTTTTGTTGACAACACTAATATAATAGCATCATCTACATGCAAAAAAAAAAAACGGATAAAAATAATGGAAGCCTTTATTAAAAAAAAAAAAAAAAAAAACACTTAATAATATTAACTATGAACATGGACACAATATTTGACCGTGTTTTGAAAAATTAAAACATTTTATAAAACATACATACAACAATCTATTTCTTATTTAACAGTTAAATTAAATCCTTGAAAATGGCTAAATGTATAGCCGAAAGCGCTTTTTAAAAAAGAACATTCGGACAGTTTTTATATAATTTATCATCCGAAAAGAAAAAAAATTATTAGATCGCATGAGAAATTGTAAAAAAAAGTAAATCCCAATCACCTTGTCAATGTCGTCTTCAATGAAATAATAAATTTTCTTGTATCTATAATATATATATATATATATATATATAATTATATGTGTGAGAAATGTATATATATATATGTGTGTTATATAATATATATATCTATATAAATTGCATACCATAAGATACATCCAGAAGATAATCTTTATTATTAATATATGAAGCATTAAAAATTTTTGATCTATTTAATGTTTTTTTCTAGTTTTTCAAGACATTCGGAATTTTCGTTATAAACAGAAGAGAGTTCCTTGTAGGAGACGGTTGTATAAACTTTTAAAAAAAAATTTTAGATTTTTTTTTTTGGCGAATAAAGATTACATATTTGAAAATTCATGCTTAAATTTGAAAATAATAGTCTCGTTTTTAATGTATCTCAAACTTATTCACAAACTTTATGTTGAAATTATTTTTAAAAAGGCCACATTTATGAGTTAAAAAATTGGTTTTGTCATCTTTTCATAAGGTTCTCCTTCAATTACATTAAGATATTGGTTCGGAAATGATCTGATCCTTTTTAACATCATGAACAACACAGCTATTTTCAAATTAAATAACTGATATTTATGATGCACTATACGGTGATCGTTTAGTCAATAAGGGTTCGAAAAATAAAAAATGAAATAAAACACAGATTTTATTTTCGAACGTCGAAACCTTTTCACCATACGGGTGATTTTAAAAAATAAACTGGATAAATAAAAGAAATTCAAAAAGCTTTTTTTTAACGTCGAATTTCACATGATCATTTTATACGGTGATTGTATAGTAAATAAAATTTATATTTAGATCAAAAGAAATTTTTTCAATTTTATATCTTTGATTTTTAAAATCATTTTAATACGGAGATCGCTTTGTCAATTGGGTTCGAATATATATATTTAAATATCAATATATATATTTTCTTAACGTCGAATGTAATATATATATATATATATATCGCTTTCAGTCAAAATAAATTCGGAGATAAAAGAAATTCAATACATTATTTTTTAACGTCGAATATACATGATCACTATTTTTTGATTACTAGTCAATTTATATGGTTGTGAGATAAAAAAAATTCAAAATTGAAATTTTCTTAACGTCGAAAATATATTAGATGATCACAAATTTAATGATCGCTTCTCAATATTGGTTCGGAGATAAAAAAAAATTCAACACTGATATTTTTAATAACGTCGAAGTATGGAATGATCTATATAAATGATCGCTAGTCAATATGGGATCGAGATAAAAAAATTGTCAACAACAGCCATTTTTCTTAACGTCGATATATATATATATATATAAATATAAATCGCTAGTCAATATGGGTTCGATATAAAAAAGAACTATATACATAAATGACATTTTATTAAAATATTTAAATATGTTCACTATATACATATCGCTAGTTAATATGGGTTTTTAAGATAAAGAAATTCAATAATATTTTGTTTTACGTCGACGAAAATGATCACTATACGGTGATCGCTAGTCAAAATGGGTTTCTGAGATAAAAGAACTTTAACACATTACTATTTTCTTAACGTCGACGTATACATTTTCACTATATTTTATGATCGCTAAGTTTAATATTAGATCGGAGATAAAAGAATTGCTAAAACCATTTTCTTAACGTCGATGTATACATCATCAAAATGGTGATCGCTAGTCAATATTTATATAGAGAAAAGAAATTCCCACAACGGCTATTTTTTAACGTCGATCTATACATGATCAAAGATAAATATACGCTAAAAAATAAGGGTTCGAGATAAAAGAAATTCAACACAGCAATTTTGAAGCACGTCGACGTATGCATTCACTATATTTCGATCGCTAGTTAATATGGGTGAACGCAAATATATTTTATTTTTCGAAAATGAACAACGGTGACATTTTAAATATGGGTTCGTAGATAAAGAATATATATACAGATCATTATATGTATTTATCACTATAAACACACACAGTTAATATGGGTTTATATAAAAGAAATTCAACAAACAAATATTTTCTTAACGTCGATATATAATGATATATATACATATTTCGCTGTCAATTTTTTTTTTTTAAAAGAAAATCAACACAGCTATTTTCTTAATATCGATTTATATTGATTTTTTAATATACGGTTTTTCGCTAGTCAAAAAGGGATCGAGATTTAAGAACTTCAAAATAGCTATTTTCTTAACGTCGACGTATACAATATCACTATACGGTGATTACAAGTCAATATGGGTTCGGAGATAAAAAGAACTTCAACACAGCTGATTTTCATAACCTCGACGGTATAATATATTTTGTATATATATATCGCTATTAATATGGGTTTAAAGATAAAAAAATTTCAACAACGAAAATTTTTTATAATAACGTCGAATATATATCATTTATCATATATACGGTGATCGCTAATCAATATGGGTTAAATATCTATAAAAACTTCAAAACAGCTATTTTCTTAACGTCGAACATTTACATGATATATATTTAAATCGCCAGTCAATATATATATATATATAAAAGAAATTCAATATATTGATTGGCTATAATAACGTCGAATATACATGATCACTATAGATGATAGCTAGTAAATATGGGTTCGAATAAAAAGAAATTCAACACAGCTTCTTTTCTTATATGTCGATCCGTCATGATATAATATATTTTAAAAATAAATGAAAAATAATAAAAAGAAATTCAACAACGGCTATATTTGTTAACGTCGACGTATATATATGATCACTATACGGTGATGTCAAATAGTCAATATGGGTTCAAGATAAAAGAATATATATATACATATATTTATTTAACGTCGAAATATACATGATCACTTACTATTTTATCGCTAGTCGAATATGGGTTAAATATCGAAAAGAAAAAAAACAAAACAGCTATTTTAAAAGAACGTCGACGTATACATGATCAAAATACGGTGATCGCTAGTTAATATGGGTTCGGAGATAAAAGAAATTCAACATCGGCCTTTTTCTTAACGTCGATCATATACATGATCACCTTAACGGTGATCGCTAGTTAATATTCCGGAGTTCAAAGAATTCAACAACGGCTATTTTGTTAACGTCGATTTACATTTCCTATACGGTGATCCTATATTCAATATGGGTTCGGAAAGTTTTTATTCAAAATTATATTTTCTTAACCTGTTGACGTATACATATACCATCACTTTACGGTGATCGAACTAGTAAAAAATGGAATCGATCATGAAAAAAACTTCAAAAAATTAATTTTCTTAACGTCGAATTATACATGATTCTTTATTTTGATCGCTACCCGATATTGATAAGAGATGAAAAGAAATTCAACAAATATTTTAAATAATCGACGTATACATTTTTATATAATTTTCCAGGTGCATTCCTCGTCCCTCCACTGTATTTGAAGATTCAGAGGAGAATAGGAAAAATGTCTACATTGTTTGATTTTTCATTCTCGATTCCTTTCTCCGGTTTTTTATCTAACATCTTTTCAATTTGTGTCAAAAAAAAATTCTTTTATCTTCCATCTGAGTGTCATCAAATTCAACCCCAAGAAATTGAAGCAGCAGAGATATTTATTTAAATATATAATAGTCTTTCATACTATTATTTAATATAGGTAAAATAGTAAGATTTCAATCGAACGATTTCACTTCTGTTCATTTTGGTCGACGATCTTTGATAATAAAATTGATTCTTGAGCAACAGCCGGTATCTTCGCTAAATAGTTTTAGTTCGGAGATAAAAGTAATATATATTCAACACGGCGAATTTTATGTTTGAAGTTAGTTTATTAACGTCGATGTATATATTTTCTAACTAGAAGTCACTTCTCTGCCCTCCAGTTTATTGCAGTTTCCAGACACGAAAGACAATGATTGGATTTAACGAAAGACATTTCTCAGGTAGCAACCAACCTATATTGAAAATTTCTGTCTGTCAATCCAGGCTAAAGTAGCCAATAAAATTGACATTACTTTGTCTTCTATTGACCTCGAAGGTCAACCCCCAGGAAGTTTATATAGAAATATATTTCCTGAAAAAAAAGGTTTAGTCTGTTAAATATTTTTAACGCAGATCCTTCTTTGGATTTTGCCAAGAAGCACCGAGATATGACTATATTATAGGATATATTAGATATACAGATATGGTAGCAGTATTCAATGCACGGACGAATTGTATATTTGTAAATTATAAGATAGACTCTGACGATATTCCTAAAAAATTTAATAAGGTCGACACAGTGACCCAAATTTCTTGCATTGCTTTTCAGGTATTGATTCGATATAATCGCACTCATCTTCAAACCATTGGAAATTGTTGAGGCTTAAGAATCGTTCAGAATTTATTCCTGGAGTCTAGCGTTAGCCATGTATATGGAAGGTATATATCTGGAAGTAAAAAATTACCTGCAATTTTTCCATAACTTATCTTCAGTTAGGTGTGTGAAAAACACAGAACCGTTTGCGACCAGACATCCGAATGCGCTAGAAGGACCGAAACCCGATCTATTTGTCAGTAAAGTTTTACCACTGAGCTATCAACATTCAGCAGAAAAATATGTTGATCACGCCGTATTGTTTTTTCTCTCCCATGTAAACAAACGCCAATCAGTGTCTGTAATCCAATTGATTTTACTAAAGAGCTTTGCATTTGACAGGTGATATAACGTTGGTATATATATATATATATATTATATTAATATAAATATATATATATTCATATATATAACTTGAAATTACCGACCAAAAAACGGGAATTTTTTTTTTTTATTGCCAGACATGAGCAAGGGCAACACTGAGACAGTGACCTTACCTTAAATTCACAGTATCCCAGCTGAGATGTTGCAGCAGTCAATGAGGAATCTCAACAGCAGATTTCAAGAATGCATTCGTACAGGAGGACGCCATCTACAGGACGTAATTTTTAAAAAATGAAAATTCCATCATTGTTTCTTAAATGGCATGTTTTAAGGTTTCAATTACTATGAATAAAATATTTTTCTTCTATCACTCTTGGTTTTATTGGATTGTTAAAAAGTTCCCGTTTTTTTTTGGGTCACCCTATATATATAAAAATTATGCTAAATAAAATTTATGTTTTAAATCATCATTTTTCATTTTTTTAAATTATCATTTTCGATTGGATTTCAAAATCGAAAAATTTCATTTTTTATTTGTTAAAATTAGATTGAAGGCAAACATGTGTTTCACAACTGAGTTCAAATTTTTCATTTGTCATATTTTCTACAAAAATAACAGTAATTAAAAAATTAATTTAAAATTATAAACGCAAAAGATTAAAATTTTAATTTTTTCGTAAAAATAAAAAATTTTAAATTTTATATATAATTCTATTGTCATAATTTAATTTAAAAAACAAAACAAATTTTATAAATCTTTAAATTTCCGTACAAACAGTTATTTTTTCAAATTCATCTTTCCAACCATTCATTTTTTTCTAAAATTTCATCAAATTTCATTTCTTTCCTAACTATAAAAAGAATTTAGTCAAAAAAAAAAAACTTCAAAATTTTACTGTCTCTAAATATAAATATATGAAAGTTGGATATTGAATCTTTTTAAATTTCAGCTTTCTAAGCCAGGATATTTTAATTTGCACATGTTTCTAATCATTATTCGAAAAATGGTATATATTTTGGAAAATATTTGCCTCAAGTTGATAAAGACTGCCACAGTAACGCTCTGAAATTCGTTTTTATTATATAGACTGTAAATTCAAATTTTTCACACCCCATTTAAAAAATTTTCAATTTTCAAAAATTTTATATACCAAAAAATAAAAATATATTTATATATTCAAATATTGTTTTACAAAAAAATAAATAATTTTTTTTTTTTTATTTAAAAAAATATTCACAACATTTGATATTTTTCGTTTGACACCGTTTTTTATTTCCAAATTTGGAACTTTCAAATGTTTTGTTTCGACTCTGGTTAATCTAATGTTAAAATTCTACCGTTTGGGAATTAAAACTTTTCAACTGAACTGCTGAAATTTGTTCCTTTGTGGAAAGAGTTCAAAAATTTATTCACAATTTTTTGAATATAAATCCGAAAATTTTCAAAAATGTTTTCTTTAATTTCTATCATTTTTTCTCTTTCTCTTTCCTTGAATAACTTTATCTTTTCCCCTGTGTAAGAAGTTTCATAAAACTATATTGTTTTTAAATAAAATCGTGTCTAAATTAGTCGTAATGATTTTTTAAATTGTTTTCGACTAGATTATAAAGAATATCTAATGAATAGTATTTATAAAAAAAAATCTTATAATTGTTTAGACGATAATTCAACTTGTCTTGCGACGAAAATGGAAACCTGCTTGAAGATAACCTGTTGTTGCTCTGACAGTCAAGAATATTTGTCTAAAAGAAAAAAGATAAAAAACAAATTTACATTCAAAATGTTCCAAAAAAAAACTTCTTGAACAAGTAGAAGTCATAGTCTGTTCAAGTAATCAAGTGGATTATTGTTTGCAACCAAAGAACAAGTCAGTAAAAATCTATCTAAAAAAGTTTTTAAATAAATATTTACATAAAAAAAAATTTTTTATTAAATAACATTCTCAAGGAATCTTCTTTATAAATCAAATTTATAAAAAGATAAAATTAAGCGATTGAAAAGCTACTTTTCTTTCATTAAGTTTTTTTTGTCCTATTTGTGGACATAAATTCTCTACGTTTAAAAAAAAGTATTTATAAAAAGAAATTTGAAAAAAAAAGCAATCATGAAAATTTTTAACAGGAGGCTTGCTTATCTTCCAAGGAGAGCAACGTTCAAAAAAATCTAAAAAAAAAACTACACCCAGCTATTAAAAAAAAATACTAAACTATTTTTTTTTTTTTTTTTCAAAAGTCTCATTTTTGCCTCTTCTGCTATCTCTCTACCTTTTCATTTCTCTGAACTGTTATTTGGAGTCCTTTTTTCAAAAACAATATAAGAGACGTTTTTGGCATTATTTTCATGTTGTACCAGTGAATTTAATAACAGACTTTTTTTGGCCCTCATTTTAATTTTTTTTCTTTAATACAATAAATTTTATAAAGTTTTAAACCTGGTTTTAATCTTCTCGCATGTTATGGTTGTATAAATATTTTTATAAATCTCTAAACTGTGTTAAACAGTTATATTCCTGTCATGTTTATTTTTTGTGACAAAGTTTACCAAAAAATTTTTTTGCCGATTTATATTTAATAAGCTAAATTTCGGCAAAGGCTGTATTTTAACCTACCCACGAAAGACCAGGTTTTTACGTAATTTCTGTTTTATTTAAAAGTGGAATGCCATCCATTCAATCAAAACTAAAAAAATGTCCCCGCAAATAATGTATACGGTGGTGTCGATATTTATAATACCATCCCTCTTTTTCAAT
>CAHIKZ030001462.1:215000-275000 GCA_903632075.3 Acanthosepion pharaonis | reverse complement strand
TATATATATATATATATTTAATATATTTTTCCTTGTGTGTAAAAAAAAGTTTGTGTGTTCTGAATTTACAGATGTGTGGAAGGCTGTATCTATTTCTTTCGTTTTTCTTTCAATGAAAATAAAAAATGAAATATTTGTTAATAAATTGTTTTTTTTTAAATACAATATTTCCATAAAGGTAAATTTAATATTTATACAATACAAAAAAAAAATAAATTTTATTCTAAGATTCCATTATATTTTTATATTCAAAGTTTAATCAGACATTGCTCTATAATTTTTTGTCTCACAGGTATTCTAAATTTTCAGAAATTCTAAAAAGTTGGATAAAGACAAAAAATAATACAATACATATTAATCTTCAGCATATATATATATATATATATTTATATATATATATATTGATTTCAATTAGATATTCATTGATATTTCGTCAATTTAGCTTAACATTATGTTGAAAAGTATATATATAAAATATATAAATATATATTTTTAGAATGCTAGATTTTCACATCTACTTTTTATTGTGTTTGTTAATTTTTAATTCTTGAAGTTTTAGATTTAAATTTATTTTCAACAGAATTCAGAATTAATATATGTTTGTGTTTGTGTTAATTTTTTATTTTATATATATATATATATAATATTTTTCTGGCAATTATAAATATCAAATCTGTGTGTGAATATATATATATTTTGACGTGTGTTTTTTTAAACGAATTTTTATAATATATATATATATATATATACTGGCATTTTCTATATATATTTCCAATGTGTTTGTTGTAAAGCATTCAAACATTAAAATGATTCTCTCAATATTCAATGAACATATTAATAAAAAAGAGCATGATTTTTATATATATATATATATATATATATATATATATATATATATATATATATATTTATTGATATATAATTGATTTATTTAAAATTTATTTATCTTTATATTTATCTTATATTATTTTTTTTAGTTTTTACTGGTTTTGTTTTTATTTTTTTTTTTTTTTTCAAAATTTTTTTATAAAAAAAAATGTTATAGTTAAATTTTTTTTCTTTCATTTTATTTATTCGATATTTATATTTATTTAACAACTGTTTTAAATTTTTGCTCTATTTTATTCATAATTTTTAGTATAAAAAATTTTTTCCTTCGTCCCATAAAAAATTTTCAAAAATTCTTCTATTTTTTTTTTTTAAAAATGTACATATTTAAGAACCATTTTTTTTTCATTAGATTTCCGGATATTCAAATTCTTTCATTCATTTTTATATTCTTATCATATTTTGTTCCCTTAATTTCAAATTTATTAATAAATTATTTTAAATTTTAAAAGTCTGTATAATATTTTTTGAAACGTTTTTTTTTTTTTCCTGAAGTTTTTTTAAAATCTTTATGTTAAATTTTAGCAATAAATTTTCAATATTTTCTCAAAATAGATGTTTATATTCAATTTCATCCATAAAATCAGGTAAATCTTTCTTTTTAATTATTTTCTTTTTATTCAAAAAAACAGAACCTTTTTTTTTTTGTGACTTTTCAATGTTTTATAAAAAAATTAATTTGTTTTGTCATTAAATTAAATTAACAAAAAATGATTAATTTTTTTACTTTTCGCCAAACAGATTTTTTTTTTAAATTTAGTTGAACCCAATATATATTTATATTTATTTATATATATATAATATTAAGGGATTTATTTTCTTCCATTAATGATTTATTCTTTCATTTGATTCTTAAAATTTTTTCCGTGACTCTCGTAATCATTTAAGCAATTTTGAAAAGGTATATTTCCTTTTTTTTTTTAAATTGCCTGATTATTAATTGCATTTGAAGCAAAATTTTCTCCATATTTTATTTTCGTTGGAATTTCTCACAAGAATAAAATTTTTTTTTTCTCTATTCATAAACATTAAAAATCTTGGAAAAATAATGAAATCGAAAATATTGACACAAAATGATCAAAAAGAGTCAAAGGACTATTTTTGGAAAAAAAAAAAATGTGCCGTTGAATTTTTGAGAATATATCATTAAGAAAAAATTTATTTTTTTTTTCTGAAAATCAAAATTTCTCCGTTTTAGTTTAAGATTTATGAGAAAAGCCATTTTTTTAAGATAATAAAAAAATAATTTCAAAATTTAAAAATTCCAAGGTTTTATATTTTTGAGAAACAAAAGAACTCGATTCTTTTTTGTTTTTTGTTTTAATTTAAAAAAGATTGTTTTAATTAACCAGGTTTTTTTCAATAAATGCTGGCCATATAATCTTTTTGCCTATTGGACATAACAGCCAAAATTTTTCATATTCTGGATGGTGAAATATCAATATATAGGAAATTAAATATTAAACCGTCATAAACAATTAAAAATCAAAAATTCTAAAAATCGATTTTTATTTTATCTATAAAATCAGGTTTATTTTTTCCTCAAATTCTATTTTCAAAATAACTGATCATTGATTAGCTATTCAATTTTAAAGAAAATCACCTTTTTTCACTATAAATATTTTTTTACAAATATATCTATCTATATATATATATATATATATATATATATATATATATATATATATATATAAATTTATGGGCAAAAATGATTTATATTACAATTAAACATTTATATTTAAAAAAACGAATATTTGGTAAGTAAAAATGATAAAAAATGGCTAAAGTCATTCAAAAAAAACAAAATTTCAAATGTTGTTAAAAAAATACAATCATCAGGTTATTTAAATTTTCTTAAATACGTGCAACTTTATGTAATTTTTTTTTTACATTTTATTCGCAATGACCTTAAGACAATTTTTTTTTGTTATGAATTAGAAAAAAACCAAAATTTGATATAAATTTTTTTTTAACTAATTTTTTTTAATTTAAAAAAAAAAAAATAATCATTTCAATTTTACCTTGACTTTCGGATTTTTTTGTTTTTAAACACTTTCTTCATATTTTTTCTCATTCAACATTTTTCCTCATCCAAACATTCTTTAATTTAATAAGAAATTTTTTCTTTTTAAAAAATATTGTTAAAATTTGGAAATTCTGACAATTTTTAAAATTTTTAATTTAAACGAAAGGAATCATTTTTTTTTTTTTTTGATATAAAATATTAAAAATTTAAATATTATGTTTATATATATAAGTATTATATATATATTTATATATATATATAAGCTGAAAAATTTTTTTTAAAAAATTTAAATATTCCATATTTATAATACCCATATTTAATAAATTCTTTAAAATTTTTCATAAATATAAATATTTATTTTTCTTAAATTATTTTAATTCGTTTGAAAAAAAGTCAATTTTTTGAATTTTAATTAAAAATTCTTTTTAAATTAAAAAAATCATTTTATAAAAGCCTGTTTGAATAAACAATGCAAAATTTTTTCACATTTTCTATGAACATTGATTTATAAATAAAAGGTACAATAAAGAAATCTTACAAAATTCAATGAAAAACTTTTCATTTTAAATTATGATAAAAAAAATATTTTTATTTGGCTGATTAAATTATGTTTTTTCTATAAAATAACAAAATTGAACGGATTTTCTTGGTTCCAATAACATTTTGAATACGATATATATATTTTTTTTAAACTTAAATATAAATTTATTTTATAAAATTTAATGTCAAAAATCAATCAAAATGGCCTATTATTTATTTTATTTAAAAAAAAATTCATTAAATATTTGGAAAAAATTTTGCCATTCTAATATATTTTTATTTAGATAAATATTATATATTTAAATAAATTTATAAATAAGGATATATATATATATATAATATATATATATATATATATACACTGCGTGCCAAATTATTATCGAGATAACTTTTTTATAATATTTCAAAAACCGTCCAATCAATTCACACAAAATTTTTTACACACTGTTGGCAACACTGACCTGCGCAATCATTAAACTTTTCGTACTGATCTGCGCAATGTAAACAAACTGGCGCCATATTTGTTATCAGCACGGTGATTTGAGCGTGCCAAATTATTAGAAAGGTTTAGTAAAATTCCCAGAATTGAGCAAACAAAACGTTTATTAATGTTGCACGTGAATGTTTATGATCAAAAGAAGCTAATAAATAAGATAATCAAACAAATAATAACAGATACAAACAAAGGCACAATTTTAAACAAATTAATAGGGAATGTGTTTTGAAATTACTTGAAGAAGTTGACAATCCATAGAATTTGTTAATTGTAGGATGTCATCTGCTGTAATGCCGTGAGATATGTCAAGAATGGCTTCCCACAGCTCAGCGTTGGCATACAGTCTTCGCTTCATGATGCTTCAAAGGTTTTCGATAGGGTTCAAATCCGGAGAATTTGCTGGCCATTTCATTTTTCGAGGTCCATCGAAGCCTAACTGTTTCAAATATTCAGTAGTCTTAAAAACAATGGCCCTTCTGAAGGCAACTCTTTGCCTTTTCATCCACGGTTCAAGATGCTCCTTCATAAACGCTATGTATACATTAGCAGTCATATTGACGCCATATGGTACTCTCCATGGGCCTACTAATGTTTTTCCAATAATACCACCCCAGATCATTATGCCTCCACCGCCTTGTTGGCGTCTCAAACGCTGATGGCGATTCTGTCCGTTCATTACCCAGCCTTTTGAACATCTATCTGGCCCATCAAAAAAGTGTTGCTCGAGTTTCGTCTGTGAACAAAACTTTAGAGAAGTCAATCTTCATATTGTCCTCGGCCCATTTCAATCGATTTTGAATGTGATTTTCTCGTCAACGGAGGCTTCGATACAGGTTTGACTGTTGTTGATATTTCCCTCAGATACCGACACCGAGTACTTTTAGACACAGTAGGATCCCCAATGCGACTGAAAAGCTCTTGACTGGTAAGTCCAGGGTTCTTCGTGGCCTCTCGTTTAAGTCGTGACATGAGACGACGTGAAATAACCCTCAAATTGCCTTTATCTGCCCTTTTGCGTACTTGTGTAGGGTCGGCGGTGAACTTTTTCATTGTTTGATGACACCTCCCTATCATTTTAAAATTTCTAGGGTAGATTTACCTTTTGAGAGTTCTGAGGATGATAAAAACTTTTCAGCATCATTAAAAATGCTTTTACGGCCCATCTTTTCACTAAATTCTTAACCTTTTCTAATAATTTGGCACGCTCAAATCACCATGCTGATAACAAATATGGCGCCAGTTTGTTTACATTGCGCAGATCAGTACTGTGAAAATTTAACGATATATATTTTGGATATTATTGATATATTATCAAAAAAGTATTCAGAAATTGTAATTTGGCATGGAAAAATATCTGTCCATATTTCTAAGATGAGTTATTGCATTTTTATGACGATTGAATCATTCTTCATTCTGTTATGTCCTCATCTTTATTGTTATATTAATGACTCGTTGTTTAATCTCACCTTCCTTCTTCCCAATATATATTTTCCAGATGATTATTTTAATTATTTACTTTATTCGAACTGTTGTCCTCATCTTTGGTCAAAATATTTTATATAAAAGCTGAAAAAATCATGAATAATAACAATAAAAAAAAATAAAGAAATTATCCAGCAATTCATTTTAAAAAATACCTCATGTCAGAAAAATGTATGCACCCTGAAATGAAGGCCGGAGCGATAGATCGCGAAAAACATTATGAAAATATGACAGCAAAGATTTGAGGAAAACATTTCTAAAATTATGTAAATAGTGCAAAATAATTTTAATACTGAAGAGGGCATTAGCGTACAACGTTTAAACGTCATGAATATTTCAATAAAGTTTAAGGAACAACAGTTCGAACAATGAAAATAGTTAAATAACTAAAATTTCTCATCAACGAAATAGAAAATTGTCTGAAGAAGGGATAGAAAATAACGGCCGAAACGTTAACAAATATGACAACAAAGATGAGGTAACAGTTCGAACAATGAAAAATATTATTTATAATTAAAATATCACCCTCAGAAATAATTAGAAAGATCCTGAAGAAGGCATTTTACAAATATGCCCAACAGCTTAAGAATATGACAACAAAGATTTTGAAAAACATTCTAACAATGAAAATAGTGAAATAATTAAAATATCACCTCTCAGAAATATCCACAAAATCAGTTAAGAAAGCTGGAGGTTCAACGGTCGAAAACGTTGAGAAATATGACAACAAAGATGAGGACAACAGTTCGAATTAATGAACATATTTGTTAAAAATTAAAATATATCATCTCAGAAATATAGAAATATCCTGAAGAAGGCCGGAACGTACAACGGTCGAAACGTTAAGAATATGACAACAAAGATGAGGACAACAGTTCGAACAATGTAAATAGTTGAAATAATATCGAAAACCTTTTTCTATTTTGCCATATAATTTCCTTTATATTTATATATAATTCTGCTGGTGCCTAGTCATACAGATAAGTGAAAATCGCCATTAGAAATCGGGCACATTTCTCTTTGGCTTTTCGTTATTATTTTAAGAAACTCTTTATATTATCGGCAATATTTTTCCCATTGCAGTCGTTATTGTCATTAAAAAGACATTTTTTTTAAATAAATTGTCCCTTTTTGAAGGGTCTTAAGAAAATTCTTTTTTTGAATTATTATTATTATTATTATTATTAACAATATATTTAAAATGATTATATATAATTTGTCCTTTTATGTCTTTTGTCAATCAGAACGAATTTGCGTTATTTGTCTCAAATCCTTCTTTTTCCAAAAAATTTCCTGTTTTTGCAATCAAAGTTAAATAAACATGAAGTGGAAAAGAAAAATTTTCAATGTAATTTTTTACTTCCTGTCTTTATTTTTTTATTCTGTTTTATTTGTTGATTTGTTTTTGTTTTTGTTTTTTCTAAAGTTACATATCACACAAAATGGAAATGCAACTTGAAGAAAAGTTCAAAAAAAAATAAAAAAAAAAAATAAAAATTCCACTTATTGGTGTTTGGTGAAGGTGGTAGAGAGCATTGGATGAAAATAAAATAATATAAACATGGAAAATGTAAAAAAATAAATAAATTTAGATCTTCAATGAAAAGAGCGAAGAAATAAGATCGAGAGAAAACCGTTGACATTGCAGAAAGAAACTAAAAAAAGAAAAATTAAAAATATAAAGAAAACCTTGTGTTGTATATAACCTAACTTAGCCATGTAATTAAGCCAGATTCACGTCACTCATTTTATCTAAACTTCTATCTAAGTACAATGGCAAACAATGGCCGATTGGAATAAATCATCCAAAAAATGTTTTTTTGTTTCTTTCATAAAATAATTTAAAAAATTTAATGCCAAATATAACAATTTATGAGATTCGGGTATCATCAATCGGGCTGAAAATCCACAGTTTGCTCTTCAAAGTAGAATCTTTAATGCCCAAACAAAAAGTGTGAATTTTATGTTTCTCACCCCAATCTCAGCTATATATTTAAAAAAAAAATCAGGATAAATGGACTCTCTAACCTCATGTGGCAGTCAGTCTACAAAAATATATATGAATTCAAAATCGTGGAGAAAACAACGCGAAAAAAAATCCTTTGAAGGGGAAATATAGAATTCAATGCCATTTTAGAATTTAGGGAACTTTGGAGAGCCATGAAGTCCATTACAAAACTATTTAAAAAAAATAAAACAGTTAGGAATTAAAAACCTTCATGAAAATAACGGGTAAATCACTCTAATACCGTTCAAAAGAATTCATGTCCATTCACAAAAAAAAAGAAAATAATATGTTTTTTTAGCACGCATAATCAATTATTATGTCCGAAATACTAAAAAAAAAGTTCTGAATTCAAAACCATGATCAAAATAACGGGTTTATCATTAATACATTTCAAAAATTTTCATTTTTTTTTCACAAAAAAGTGGAACGGAGCTCGTTAGAAACAAACCATCTAAAAAAAAAGGGATAAATTTATGAAATGATTTCAAAACTCTGAAGTAGGCAATGGGTAAACCACTCTTTTAACTTTTCAAAGAATTCATGTTGATTCACAAATAAAAGGGAAAAAGAGTTTGTGGAGAGCCATAATCATCTGAGAATATGACAACAAAGATGAGGACAACAGTTCGAACAATGAAAATAGTGGAAATAATTAAAATATCACATCTCAGAAATATAAAAATTAAAATGAAAAACCAATTTTGCGTACAAAAGCAAAACGTTGAGAATATGACAACAAAGATGATTTAACAATTTGAACAATGAAAATAGTAGAATTAATTAAAATATCTCGGATAAAGACAGCTCTGAATCAAAAATCGTAGAAAAGGCTTTATTACTTCAATAAAAACATTATGTTGATTCGCAAATAAAAGGAAAAGGAGCTTGTGGAGAGCCATGATCAGCTACGTCTGAAAGAGATAAAAATGTTTCAGAATTCAAAACAGTGAAGATTATAACGAGTAAACCCTCTAATACTTTTCCAAAGCATAGTGAAATCACACGTACAAAGGAAAAGGAGCTTGTGGAGAGCCATGATCACCTATGTTCGGAAGGGATAAAGACATATTTGAATTCAAAACCAGTGAAAAGGCAACGGGTAAATCACTTTATTAGCTTTCTAAAGAATTCATGTCAATTCACAAATAAAAAGGAAAAGGAACATGGGGAGAGCCATGATCATCTACGTATTTCGTATAAAGTGAAGGCAAATCCATACCATAATAAAGAAAAGATGAATCAATATCGAATTTTTATTTTTTATTTTTTACTAATAAAGGGTGTTTCATTAAGACGGATCAAAGTCAGCAGTAAATAAATGAATGTTATTGGTAAAAATGTATTTCTCTATTGGATCATACAATTTTTTACATTGATCATTGCCATGACTTAAATAAAGTATTCCAATGATGTCAAAAAAATAATATCATTCCAAATGTCCGCCAAGGCTTCAACAATTCTCACTCGATGGTCACAACGTCATATATCAAATCCTCGGTTTCACTAATATGCCATATTATCTCATCCTTCAGCTGTTGAACTGTTGTTGGCTTGTTGGCATAGACCTTATTTTTGAGATGATCCCAAAGGAAGAAAATCAAAAGGCGTCAAGTCGAACGATTGTGGTGGGCAATTGACTTCATTCTCTATTCGAGAGATGATGCAACCTTTAACTTCTCATTCAAAAAGATGTTTTAAACGCTCATTTTCGTAATAGGATTTCGATAACTTTAACACGTTATTTTTTTGTTAATTCTCTTCATATTGAAATTTATCAAACGCTTAAGTTGTTAAATCTGAAAGAAAAAGAAAAAAAACCATTAGACGAATAAACTTAATTCACATTTAAAATCGGTCCAAATTATAGGAATACCCTTTATATCCACTTGTTTTTTTTTCTTTACGCTTCAATTTTCAAAAGAAATAACAACTTAAGTTTTTTTTCTAATTTCAACCATGGAAAAATTAACAATCAAATAACGTGTTAAAGTTTCAAGAGTGCAGTTGGAAAAATTGTTCATAATTTCAAACAAACTGGGTCGGTGGCAGATGTGAAAACAGCATTGCGTGCTCGTTTACGCCGTCCGGCTGAAAACATCGCTGCAGTACACGAGAATGTGGCCGAAAATCCAGACACCTCTATACGTCATCGCGTGCAGGAATTGAACCTTTCCCCAACAACGTTACATCGTTTCCAATTGCACTCTCGGTTGGTCGATTATGTTGACCAAAAAATAGCAAAGTGTGCGAAATGCATTTCTGTTTGAACGTCCATTTTCGTAATAGGCTTCGATAACTTTAACACGTTGTTTGATTGTTAATCTTTCCATGGTTGAAATTGCCAAAGACTTAAGTTGTTAAATCTGAAAGAAAAAGAAAAAAAAAATCTTTAGACGCGTAAACTTTATTTACTTTCATATCGGGTGTACTACTGCCTAATCTAGATTCAATTTACGTCTCTCCTATATTCAGTTTGTGTTAAATGATCCAAAAACTGAAGTACAGCTGGCTATGGAACCGATAAAATTAAGTAGGTTATTTTCACAAAAGCTTTATATTTGAATAATGCTACGATAGTTTTAAAACGGACATTTTAGAAGCGTATATTCGCATAATATAAACTAAATTCTTCGAGCAAAATGGGAGGAAGTGGAAGTGTAAAAAAATATTAATCACGGTAAAAATGGTGAATCGAAAAAAAAAAAAAAAATGTTAACTGGTCATCGCTTCTTTATAGCTCAATCGTAGACAAACATAGCATCTATTTCCACTCATGACGTTACTTATAGATAAGACGAGACCAAAAATCTAGATTTTATCTGATATACGTAGTATAAGACGACCGAAAAAAATAAACTAGGCAGTAGCAGTTAGGCCTATCATAATGATTCTTATGATTATAAAATAAAGCTGATGTTATTACAAACGTTTACATAGTGAAAATACGAAATTTAATCTATTAGCTTGAAATTAAAACTAAAATAAAAGCTTTAAGAAAAATTTTTCATTTAAAAAATCATTTTAAACCTTTGTTAACGCAATTTATCTGGTATACCCAATATATATATATATATATATATATATATATATATATATATATATATATATATATATATATATATATTATATTCCAGATAAGATATATATATATATATATATCATATTTCCAATTTAATAAATGATATATATATACATCATGATTTCCACGAATAAATGATATATATATATATATATATATATATATATATATATATATTATATAACATGTACATTTTGATATATATATATAATATATATATATATATATATATATATATATATTTATAATAAATAATATATATATATACTCATATTTCCAATCCGTAATAAGATCTGCCACTATATATATATATATATATATATATATTATATATATATATATATATATATATTTTATGGGTGAAACTTTAGCGATTTATATATATATATATATATATATATATATATATATATATATATATATATATGACGAGATCCAATATCTGCCTAAATTTTTGACGTGATTTTATCTGATATCCGTAGTATAAGACGACCTACCAGGACTTTTTGACGAAGCTGAAATTTTAATTTTTATGATGAGCTCTTTGCATCAGATGGTAATGATTCTAGTAATTTTGAAAAGGTTTTAATTATGTATTTGGGTATCTTATGTTTATCATTCTGTAATGAGAAAAAAACATTTTATGGCATCATAAATGTTTTGTTGCTTCACACCGAGAATAAATACTTTCGTGATTTTATCTAATATCCGTTGTATAAGATGACCGAAAAAATTAATCTAGCCAAAGCAGTTCGGCCTATCATAATGAATTTCTACAGTATAAAAATAAAACTGATGTTATTACAAATGTTGTTTTGAAGCCTTTATCGTTATCAAATCAGAAAGAATAAAATAAAATGTATTAAAAGATGAATCTTTATGAAAATAAATAATTACGATTTCATTCTTACAAATTGTACAAATGAAAACAAAAAGTTACAAATCTTCTGCAATGATAAATAAACATTTTAATGACATCTTAAATGTCGTTTTATTTCTTCTTTTCATGTTTTTTGAATTTCAGGACATAAGCGATCATGGCTCTCCAAGAACTCCTATTCCTTGTAGCTCTTAATAAAATTTGTTCTTTTTGCTATTATCCCCAGATCATTTTTCTGTCATCCATTTGCTCCAAAGTTCGTTAGGTATGTCACACAATTGCTTTTCCTCTTTTTCTCTCTTTTCTTCAATTCGCCCTGTAGTAATGTTAAATTCTCCCAGCCCTTCTTTCTCATTATACGTCCTAGAAATTTCAGCTGCCACATCTTGGTGTTATATATAAGCCTCCTCCTTGTTTGCATCCTCTCCAAAACCTCATCGTTGCTCACACGCTCGGTCCATGATATCCTTAGCATCCTTCTGTAGAACCATATCCCCTTTGCCTTGAGTCTCTTCTTCATCTTTGAGGAGACCGCTCAACATTCGCTGCCGTAAAGGAGGTCAGATATCACGTAGCAGTTCAGTATTCACTTCTTTTTACTTAACACCGCAAAACAAAATAATCTAATTGTATGTTATTGAAAAATAAAGTTTGCGTGTTATACTAAATGTTGTTGTTATTTAACATCACAACAATAATGCATTTTAATGAGATATATTGATTGTATGTTAGACTAAATGTTATTTAACACAAATATGAGAAATAATGATTGGTGTGAACGCAGACAGCTCTACAAATCAAGAACGAAAGATTTGTTTACGTTACTTGTTAGTTGTGCGTGTTCTCAGCGGTAGTTTTGCAAAGTGTTGCGTAAACGCCTCTTGAATATTGCATATGAAATATGTAATCAAGCCTTGACCTAATCTCGTCTACAGTCGCCTCCCTCTTTTTTCTTTTTAACAAATAATTTCATTTTAACTGCTCATTGTTTTTTTGCATGAATTTAAAAATGTGGCCTAAACTGGCATCTCAGTCCAACCTTTTCACTGTCGAAACGGTTAAATGTAGGCCATCTCTTCTACTCCAATAGCTTCATGTCTCGCACTTCTCGCCTGTGGACCTCCCTCCCCATTTCTTGTTTCCCTGATAGCTATAATCTCCAACTATTCAAATCGACGTCTCCAGATGCCTTGATCTATTCCTTGTCTTTCTATTCATCCTTTCCTCTATCACGCCTCTTTACGTAAATGTCTTTTTGATTAACACCGCAAAATAAAATACTCTAAATGTATGCTATTAAAAAATAAAGTTTGCATGTTATACTAAATGTTGTTGTTATTTAAAATCACAACGATAATGAATGTTAATTAGAAATATTGATTGTATGTTATTCTAAATGTTGTTATTTTCATAACAACCTATGAGAAATTGATGATTGGTTGAACGCAGACAGCTCTACAAATCAAGAACGAAAATGATTTGTTTTTTTTACTTGTGCGTGTTGCTCAGCAGAACTTTTGCAATTTGTTGTTTAATCATCTCTTGAATATTGAATTTTAATAAACAATCAAAAAAGTAAAAATAGTTTTTTATTACATTTTGTAACTGTAGTTCAGCATTATAATGTGAATTCTTTCAACTAAAAAATATTTACATCGATAGTTACCATACCGAAGCAGTTGTTAGCCTACAGCAATCAATGGCGCAAGTATATATGCTTACGAACACACCAGTGCCAATAACCAGAGGATTTAAAGTTAAATTTGTAACTGGTGTATTAGACGACTCCCGATTCTTTCTTTCTTTCTTACATTCTTTCTTTCTTTCTTTCTTTCTTTCTTTCTTTCTTTCTTTCAGATCAAATTATTTTGCTCAGCACCTCTCCAGAAAAGATATCTCTCTCGTCCATTCATATATCTATCTTTTTTACTTAATCGTTTCTTGAATCTGATTCAATCTTTTCATATTTCATATAAAAATCAAATCCAGAACGAAAATTTTGTTTCCGTTACTTGTTACTTGTGCATGTTGCTCAGCGGAACTTTTATGTCATCGTTGCGTAATCGTCTCTTGAATATTTAATATTTCTTCTTTTGAAATCAAATTTTCAAAGTAGTTTTATTACATCTTATAATTGTAGTTCAGCAATATAATGTGAATTCTTTCAAAACAAAAATATTTACATCGATAGTTACCATACCTTTAGCAGTTGTTAGGCCTACGGTCATCAATGGCGCAAGGATCCTAAGCCTATTTACCATGCCAATACACCAGAGGATTTATGTTTGCTTTTTTTAACTGACGTTATTAGATAATTAATTTTGTGATTATTGATCGTGGGTTTTGATACACTTTTTTCCAGACCCATATTAATAATCAAGTTTTGATAATCAATTAACCGCTGGTTATCGGACAATTCTTCCTGTGAAATCATCTTCAGTAATCAATTATGAAACATTCGTAAAAAATATTGGATTTTTGGCAACAGTCACAGACACACCACACAGCACATTTAGCCAACAGGAAAAAGGAAACATCATATGGTTCAAAATCATATAAATAAAAAAAAAAACAAACGGATGAAAAATATTTATTAAACTATTGCACAAAAACTCCCCGACTTAATCAAAATTTTCTTCTTACATTCAAATAAAAATTTGTAAAAAAATTACCTAGAATATGACAAAAATAATAAAAAGCAAATGAAAACAACCAGCAAAAAAAACCAGGTTATCCATCAAACCGACGTGTAACTACAGAGCAAAGAAGGAATGTCATTTAAATGTCAATTGCTTGCAGAACAATGTAATATACCAGGCCACTGTCAAATAATAAAGAAGAAAAATATACATAGGAGTAACTGACGGACCCTGGAAACAAAGAAACTACGCACACATAACATCCTTTACAAATAGCAAATACGCAATATTAATTACTTTTATTTTCTATCAATTAATAAATTTAAAATCAATTAATAAATTGAAAATTATACATTAATTATTAATTTTTTCAATAAATAACTATTTGTGCTCAGTTGTTGATATTAATAGCAATCTGCTGACAGGTTTAAATTATGGAAATTTAGCGTCATCATTTAGAAATTCTTGCAAAAATTAAATAATTGTCAGGTTTTAACGACATTTTCAGGACTTATTCACAAATGAATGAAAATATGTTTTTAAATATATATTGTAGAAAATCTTGGTAAAAATATTTTTTTACATCTGTTGGCCCCACTTATTTAATTTCAACAAAATTTAGAAAAAATAAAATTTCAGACTCGATATATTTATATTAGTTAAAACAGGACTCCTGGGAGAAATTAAATTTATTTTGTCAACCAAAACTCCATTTACCGAAAATCTGCTCTGAATCGTAAGATAAAAAATGTAATAAAATTATGACATGATTTAATTAATTATATTTATTTGATTTTATTAATTTTACAAGAATTATTTTCATTCTTTTCAAATGCAAATCAGAAAAAAATATTAAGTTTTAAATATGTATTAATTTCCGCCTTTTAGATGATATTATTAAATGCAAACTATATTTACTAATTATAAATGGAAAAGCTTAATACAAATAATCAAATTCCAATATTATAAAAATAATTTTGAATTTTTTTTCATCAGTGTATAATCGTGCCAATTTTTGTAAATACGGTGGTCCATACAAAATTTTTATCAGTAAAATAAAAAAATTTTCAATTTAATGAATAAAATTTTATAAGAGAGTTGTCAACCGGAGAAGAAGTCTCTTCTATATCCGGGTTTCTTTATATCCGGGTTTGGTCTATTTTATATAAATTAACACAGGTTCTAATTTGGGACCAGAGAAAATCTCTGTTATATCCGGGTCTCTTATATCCGGGTTACACTGTACAACATTAGATTAGATTACTAAATACTTAAAAATTGTATAAACATGGCGCTCACGTCATTTTCTTTAATTATGTTTTACAGATAAAGTCTCCGTAGAACACGGCAGAACAGCTACTGTTGGGTCAAAAATGCCTTTCTGTGATATTTTAAACTTAAAGTAAATAATATTTGATTAAAATCAGATTAATTCTACTTTAAATTAGCTGATATTCCTTAAATACAATTCCAGAAAAGTATATTTTATTTGTGGAAGATTTTTTTAATAAAGAGAATTACATTGCGATGAAAGGCGATTCAAAAAGGATGCTAATCAAGTATTTTAGCAAAATCAAAAGAAATGAATTTTTTTCATGTCAATTTAAATTAGCTTTTGAAATACAGAAAATTATTTTGCTTACTGGAAATATTAAATTTAATCTATTAGCTTGAAATTAAAAGTAAAATAAAAGCTTCAAGAATGATTTTTTTCATTTTTACAAATTCATTTTAAAATTTAGGTATCGTGTTTTATGTGGAGGACACAAATTATTTTGTTTACATTTCCGATATGAAAATAGCTAATTAAGTTGCTTTAAAAGAAAATTATGTGCAAAAAGAAAAGCTAATTGAAATGTTACCTCGGCAAAATTTAGATCAGCTGAGTGCTCTATATTAAAATGTTTTTTTTTTCTGCAAAGGAGGACGCAGGTTCGAACCTTATCGGAGAGTACATTTTACTTTATTAAGTCTTACGAACGTAATTCACACTCATTAAAATCTCCCGATAGACGTAATTCACACTCATTAAAATCTCCCGATAGACGTAATTCACTCTCATTAAAATCTCCCGATAGACGTAATTCACGCTCATTAAAATCTCCCGATAGACGTAATTCAAGCTCATTAAAATCTCCCGGTAGACGTAATTCACACTCATTAAAATCTCCGATAGACGTAATTCACACTCATTAAAATCTCCCGATAGACGTAATTCACACTCATTAAAATCTCCCGATAGACGTAATTCACACTCATTAAAATCTCCCGATAGACGTAATTCACGCTCATTAAAATCTCCCGGTAGACGTAATTCACACTCATTAAAATCTCTATTATAATTCTGCTTGCTGCTCCCTTGTTTAGTTAGTTAGTTTCTTACTTAGTCCGCAAGACCATTACGCCTTGCCAATACCTCATGGACTATTCCGTTTTGACGATAGGAAATGAAAGAAAGACAGAAAGAAAGACAAGAAAATGGAAATGTCTAACGATTTTTTCAGTTAAATGGAAAAAGTTGCCAATTTCAAATCATTTCATTCGTAAACCCTTACTGATAAATATATTTATTAATAAAAGTGCTTGCAAGACAGGTTTTCGTTTTGTCTACTTTATGTGTCATGCCTCTTCTTGACGTAAGCGATCATGGCTCTCCACAATTTCCTGTTCCTGGCAACCTCTTAATAAATTGTGTCTTTCTATTATTTCTCCTAAACTCAGTTCTGCCATCCATTTGCTTTACCTCCACTAAGTACCACATGCGTTATTTTCCATGTCTGACTTACCTTCAGTCTGCCTTGAGAGTATCAGATTTTCCAACCTTCTTTCCTTATTATGTGCCCTATAAACCTCAACTGTTCCTCCTAATGTTAAGTATAAGTTTCCTTTTTTGTTTCATTGTCTCTAAAATTTCGCCGTTGCTTACATGTTCAGTGCAAGGTATCGAGAGCATGCTTCTGTAGAACTATATTTCTGTTGCTTCAAGTGCCTTCTTCATGTTCGATCCTTGGTAGACACTCTTCCCGAAGTTAAGTATATGTATCTGTTTTGTTTCCATTTTCTCTAAAAATTCGTCGTTGCTCACATGTTCGGTCCAAATCTATATCCTCTAGAACCAAATTTCTTTTCTTAAGTCTCTTCTTCATAATTTCCATCCATGTATTCTCTCTTCCAACCATGTTAAGCTGTTTTTATTTCTCCAAAAAACAAACGTCTTTCACATGTTCTATAGTATCCTCAGCATTCTTAGAACCATTTCTGTTGATTCAAGTCTCTTCTTCCTGTTCCATCCATGGTATTCTCTCTTCCCGATGTTAAGTATAAAATGTCCTTTTTTGTTTCCATTTTCTCTAAAAACGTCGTTGCTCCTGTTTGGTCCATGGTATTCTCAGCATTTCTGTACCACATTTCTGTTGTTTCAAGATCCATGGTATTCTCTCTTCCCGATTTTAAGTATAAGTGTCCTTTTTGTTTCTTTTTTTAAAACTTCAAATGTTGCTCAACGGTTCATGGTATTCTCAGCATTTCTCAAGAACCACACAAATTTTTCCTTCAAGTCTCTTCTTCATGTTCCATCCATGGTATTCTCTCTTCCCGATGTTAAGTATAAGTGTCCTTTTTTCATTTTTCTCTAAAAACTTTTCAAAAATCTCAATTTTTTCGTCGTTGCTCACATTTCTTTAAGTCCATGGTATCCTCAGCATGCTTCCCCGATTTTTGAACCACATTTCTGTTGCTTCAAGTCTCTTCTTCATGTTCCATCCATGGTAAAATCTTCATCAGCCATGAATGATTCTGTAGAATCATGGTTCTGTTGTTTCAAGTCTATTCTTCATCTTTGAGGAGATTGTCTTTCGCTCCGTGTCTTGCAGAAGCATAGTTATTGTGTACCAGTTTAGTACTCTTTTCCTTGTTTCCAGCGAAGTTTGACTATTTCTTAGAAATTTTTTTGTTTCTTTGAAAGACCGGTTCCCGTACGGTCACCAAACTTGTCATCCATCTCGGTACTAACCAGCTGAGCCTGGTAACCGCTTGGGAATACCAGGTGTTGTAAGCTTAGATGTGCGGCTGGTGAGATTGATAATGGATCGGGCCGAGTATTCAATTCCAGTTGGGTACGTTATATTTACTTATGCGCAAATACCATTGAGAAAGGTATGAATTCACCACTCCTGTCCCCAGCTATGGGTTAATTAGTAAAACCATTATTATCGCCAAAAAGTAGAATTTCGCATAAAATATTTAGATTTTGGCTTTAAATAATCCATAAAGATTGATATGTTCCTAAACGAAAACTAGGAACCATCTCTTACCGGAAAACTCCAAACAATGAAATGCAACGGCAGTCGCCATCTTTTGTGTTGTGGTAGGATCCACCTAATTTTTTATAGTGGAGTACCGACCATATAAATATGGTTGGTACCGGGAAGACGAGGGGAGGAATCAAGAGATTCAATCCAGAGACTCTGCCCGACTGCGACGAAGTCAACACATTCTCCAGGAACGGTCTTCCTAAGAATATACAAAAGACTATATGTAAATATTGTGTACACTTTCTTGTTTAAATACATTTTGTTCTAAGTACATTTTGTGTTGCATTATTATTCCATGCATTAGTCAAGTTTCAACATTTTGTCTTCTTGAATCCTGTTCATCATTTATCCTTTCCTCAATACTCCATATACACATTTTTTTCTCTCACTTTTAACTCTCTGTAACCCCGTGCGTACTAGGGGTATTCCTGACTTGACTGGGGTGAAATGATTAAAGAAAAACAATTCTTCTTACTCTTAGCTTTTTGAATACATCTTTGGCTATCCCAAAACACCTTCAGATTTCAAGGTCACACTTTCCGTCCTCAGTATTTACCCTAGACCTCCTTCAATTGGATATTGCATCATGATTTTTTATTTCTTTTGGCGTTCCGAAAATATTGTCAAACAGCCCTCGTATACACGCAGTTGGGTAGCTGTCTACCTCTCCAGACGAGACTCTACCCGTAGGCATAGCCTTGCCTGGGTTCCTTTCCACCTAGAGACAGAGAGTCGACAAGTAGAGTTAACTGGAATCCTTAACTTCTCTCACTTACCGGACTCGGTTTTTAACCAAGACCTTCCAAGAGGGCTGGATGTGGCACAAGGCTTTTTTTTACATGGGGCGTTTCAAGGCCATTAATATTTGTGCAAAAAAAATTCCCAAGGATCCGTCTTTTTTAAAAACATTGCTATATATTTATTTAAAAATGACTAACCATGCCTATGTAGGTATTCATGCTCAGATTTATCTCGCAGTTATTAGGTTGGTGCAAAAATAATGTCGTTTTTGACGTTCAACTTAACGTTTGGAAAATTTGCACCTAACCAATATATATATTCTAATATATATTTAAACCTGTTATTACCGCCATTGTTTTCCTCTCTTTCTATGGCTTCCGGTCTAACCTGTCTGTATTCTTTTCATTTCTTGATTATCCCCCTTTTGAAAAATCTGTTTAACGCCAAACAAGAGGTCTTCCCTTGTTCAACCTCTTTCATAAAATATGTTTCTCTCTCTTCCTCTCTATTCTCTTTCTTCTTTCCAATGAATGACACTTTCTATCCATTCCGTCCAAATTATATATGTTTGAAGATATATAATTTTGTTTTTTTGTTTCGGTAATTTCCTTCAAAATCTTTTTCTGAGGTTAATCGACAGCAGATGACAAAGATTAATTATAAATTTTTTCTTTTCACTTTACAAATATTCTATTTTAGTTGTTTCAAATGTTTGAAATTTTCAAGTGTTTTTATAATTTTTAAATCTGTTGATGGCGTAAATAGTCCTCATGTTTTAAAAAGATGGCGGGAAAATCCTTCGAATCGTTTTTCTTTAAATGGGGTGGAAAAGTGATGCCAAATAGAAAGCAATGGCTAAAAACGGAATCGATTAAAACATAGCGACTTTTTGGAAAAAAAAATATCTTTTAAAAAAGGCATTATTTACCCCAATTCTTTAACAAATTGCCTATTCCATATTTCAATACGAAAATTTTTATTAAAAGGCCAATTTGCGGTGTCGAAAAGAAATAAAAAAAGAAAATTGAGGGAAATTGATTGATTGAGAGAGATCTTTTTGAGAGAAAAAAATTGAAGGTAATTAGAAAAATTATGAAGATTTTTGGGATAAGGGGGGTAAAAAAAATTGAAGAGGATCAGAACACAAACTGAGAAAGGACAGTTGAAAGAGAGAGGTTTCAAAAAAATAATAACGGAAATAAGGGAGATAACTGATCAGTGAAAATGAGCTGGTGGCATTTATGAAAAGAAGAATTTGGAGAGTAAGGAGTAAGATGGCCAAAGGAGAGCAAGGGTTTTGCTGACCATGAAAGCTCGTCAATAAATAATGAGTGTTTGATTCAATTCATCAACAATATCCCTTACTCTCTTTATCTATCTATCTATCTTTGTCTCTTTCCTTCATTTTTTGTGTGTATTTTATTTGCTATATGTATGTATCTTTGTTGTTACTCTTGGCCCTTTTCGCAGTCGCCATCTTTTAATTTTGCCTGTATTTTTTGCGATATATTATTACATTCTTTCTTTCTTTATCAATCTAATTCGTTTTTTTCCTTTATTTTTCTTCTATAAACCTTTTGTTTTTTTTTTTTATTTATTTTCCTTCATAAATATTTCTTCCTTGTTTTATTTTCTTTTTTTTCTTTCTTTTTCTTTTTTCACTTTCTTTCTTTTTTATTCCTTTTCTTTCTTTCATTCTTTTTTTTCTTATTCCTTTTGATTTTTTATATTTTATCTTTCTTTTTTTTTTTTTTTTCCTTAAATATATATTTTCTTTTTTTTCTTTCTTTTTATTTTAACTTTTTCTTTCTTTTTCTAAAACATCTAATTCTTTTCTTTCTTTCTTTCTTTCTTTTCTTTTTTACGAATTTTTTCTTTTCTTTCTTTCTTTTTTTTCTTCTCTTTTCATTTTCTTTTTCTTTCTTTTTCTTTCTTTCTTTTCTTAATTTGATTGATTGATTGATTCTTTTTTTCTTTTCTTTCTTTTTTTTTTTTATTATTCTTTTTTGGTTTATTTTTCTTTTCTTTCTTTCTTTTTTTTTTTTCTTTCTTTTTTTCTTTCTTTCTTAATTCGTTCCATTTTTTTGTCTTTTTCAATTTTCTTTATTTTCTTTTTTTTTTCTTTTTTCTTCTTTTCTTTTTTTTCTTTCCTTTTTTTTATTCCATTTTTTCTTTTTTTCTTTTTTTCTTTGAAATTTTTCTTCATATTTATTTTGATTTTATTTTAAAGACTGAAACAAAGGTTCTTTCTTCTTTTTCCATTTTCATTTTGATTCTTTTCACTTTTCTTTCTTTGAAAATTTCTTTTTTTCTTTTTTTTTTTTTTTTTTCTTTCGTTTTTTTTTTTTTTTCTTCTAAATTTTTCTTTCTTTTTTTTTCTTTTTTTTTTGAGCTTTGGAATTTGATTCTTTCTTTTCTTTTTTTTCGTTTTTCCATTTCTAACATTGATTCTTTCTTTCTTTCTTTCTTTCTTAATTTGATTGATTGATTGATTCATTCTTTCTTTCCTATTCCTTCCTCTACTCTTTTTCACTTTCACTGATTCTTTCTTTTTATTTTTCTTTCTTTTTTCTTTCTTTTTTCTTCCTTTTGTTTTGTCTTTGTCACTTTGGTTCTTTCTTTCTTATTTCTTCGTCTTCCATTTTCTAACATTGATTCTTTCTTTCTTTCTTTCTTTCTTTCTTAATTTGATTGATTGATTGATTCATTCTTTCTTTCCTATTCCTTCCTCTACTCTTTTTCACTTTCACTGATTCTTTCTTTCTTTTTTCTTTCTTTTTTTCTTTCTTTTTTCTTCCTTTTGTTTTGTCTTTGTCACTTTGGTTCTTTCTTTCTTATTCCTTCGTCTTCCATTTTCTAACATTGATTCTTTCTTTCTTTCTTTCTTAATTTGATTGATTGATTGATTGATTCTTTCTTTCCTATTCCTTCCTCTTCTCTTTTTCACTTTCACTGATTCTTTCTTTTTATTTTTCTTTCTTTTTTATTCCTTCTTCTTCTAATTTCCTATTTTTGCCATTATTTTTACTGTATCAATCTCGCTTTTTGCTTGTCATTTTCGTTAAATAATTCTTTCTTTCTTTCTTTCTTTCTTGTCTTATTCCCTGCGTAAATCTTCTTTTCGTCTTTCTCCATCTTTAGCTATAATCCTCACTCTTCTTGACACTTGACCAAAGCAACATAATAGATTACGAAAGAAAATACCAGATGTCCCGTATACCTGACGGTGACCGGAGAACGTAACGATCGAAATGTTGGAACAGAAACAACAGAGATAAACAATTTGGAGAGAGACTAACTACATGATTTCTTATAAGACGATCGAATGAAATTACATTTCCATCGGTGCCATCTCTGACCATCCTCGTGTTCTCTAAAAGCATTTTATTTATTTTATTAACTTGTGGGACTTCCAACTTCCACATTATTGATTTATCGCTACATTTCCTTTAATATACTTTCCATTCCAGTCTTGTAATGTTTCTGTGAAATATTAACATTATTTGATTAATTATGCAATATCTTCGCTTTTGTTGCTTCAACGGCGACGTTTCGACTGGTGACCTCTTCAGTGTTCTGTTCATCATGTGTAAGATTTGTATAGATTGAATAGAATTCTACAAATCTTTTGGGCTTTCTTATTAGTTTTTTTATACATTTAAATGTCTTCCTTCCATTCCAGTTCCTCATTTTTTATTCTTTATATTTTCTTGACATATATATATATATATATATATATATATATATATATATATATATATATATATATATATATATATACCTAGATATCATAGACAAACCTATAAATAAACAAACCTAAGCGGATCGTCCACCTAATCCCTTACGATCCGATACCTTGGTATTTTTGTCTGGCTTTAGGTTTACTTTTAAATTTTCCATTATACTCATTGTATTGAGCAATTTATTTAGTTGTTTTGGGTATCTTCATCCGGGTTTTTTATTCTTTGGGCTTTTGGACTCTGTATGCTGGACGATTATTTTCGGTTAACGTACATGTTGTTGGTTCTTTCTTTTTTTTTACCTTTTTTTCCCTTTTGTATTGGCTTGTTTATTTGCAAATCAATACACCGAAGGTTTTCAACATATATTTCTTATACTTACAGTATACAGAGCGAGTATAGTTTCTTATACTCATAGTTACTTACTTAAAGCGTTCGACAGGGTTTAGCATAGCGGTTTTCTACACAACTTGAAAAGTTAGGGTACCTCCTGTCGAATTTTTAAAATGGTTCGGTCTTTCTTCTCAAATCGCGAAATGAAATTTGTCATGAATAAACCACTATTCTAGACCCTTTCCTACTAATGCAGGTGTCCCCCAGGGCTTTGTTCTTAATCTTCACCAGTAACTTTCCTCATGGCATCAGCTTTCAAATTGTTATCTATATTGACGACACAATAATTTGCTTCTGTCTCGATAGTGCTGACCATTGATCAGATCGATAAGGTCAAAGTTGGCGATGATCTCCAAATGACCTACACTCAGTTGTTAACTGGGGCAAAAAAAACTTACCTGCTTAACGCTCTCAAATCAAAACTGCTCTCTTATTAATCATCTGACTTTTATCAGCATTGCTGATGCTAACCTCAATCGATGTGCCCAGCTCATTAAACATACACACACACACACACACACACATATATATATATATATATATATATATATATATATATATATATATATATATATATATATAATTTTTCTCCTTTTTCAATAGTTAACAATCTTTTTTTTTTTTCTTTTTTTTTAGCCAGTCTTTTTACAGTCCACCTTACTCTCCATTTACTTTTTTCTTGTCTCATTGGTACTTGCGTTTTGTCTAGGTAAGGGCTCTCTGTTAATTTTTCTATCAGAGTAGTCTCTCTTGCAAGGAAGTCTCACTCACAAGGAAGTCTCTCTCCCCTAAAAACAAGGAAAAGAAAAAAATGTCACAGACCCATTTTGTTGCCGTGCTTTTTCCTCTACACTTTTTTCGCTCAATTTTATTTCTTTTATCTGATTGTTATGTAAATAAGCATTTTAATGTCTGTCTATATTTTGAGATGAAATATTTGTACATTTTGTACATTATTCGGATATTTTGTCCTCATCTTTCTCGCCATATTTATTACAACGTTTCGGCCTTTCAGTATCTGTCTATATTTCTGACATTGAGATATTATGTACATTATTCGGCGTATTGTCCTCATCTTTGTCGCCATATTTATTAAATTCAGGTTTCTTGGAATGACGAACTTTCAGAACCACTTTGATTTTTTTATATCAATGGCGTAGACTGTTCTAGTTCCACGAGCCACGTGGTATTGAACCCGGTTAAGGCAGTGGAGAACGTTCAGAGAGAAATTAGCAGGAGATAACTGATAACTGACATCCATCAAATATGACACGTGGAATTAGAACAGTCTACCCCAGCGAACGAAATAAAGGGTTCAGTTCGACATTCCAACCACCTGAAGAAGGCCGGAGCGTACAACAGCCGAAACGTTGTAATAAATATGGCGACAAAGATAGTCCGAATAATGTAAATAATGTAAGCATTTTAAGTTTTCTTAAAATTATGAGATGGATATCGTAATAATAATAATAATAATAATAATAATAATAATAATAATAAAATGTAAAACCTATTATTATTATTTTATTTTCTTTGATTTCTAGTGTAACATTAATTTCTTTCCTGGTCTCAACCAGAGAGCTAAGTTTAGAAATGGCATCATGACATTTTCCACTGAGCATTTTTTGAGGAAAGAAAAAAAATCACCGGAGATAAAGTCCATCGTAAGATGAGGGGCTGTACTTGTGAGTACAATTTTTTGTATTTCTGTAAGGCATGGGTTACCAGGAATCCCTTCAATGAGTCTATTGGAATCTTTTCCAGTCATTCCGAGGGCTCCAAATACAATTGGAATTATTGATGTCCTCATGTGCCACAGATTTGAGAATCCGATTGCAAGATTCTTGTATTTTCATGGTTTTTTTGAAGATCTTCAAAGATACATTGCAATCTGCAGGGACTGTCATGTCAATAAGGAGGCATATTTTATCTTTGAGGTCTTTAATTACGATATCTGGGCGATTAGCTTTGATTGTACTGTCTGTGTGTATTGCAAAGTCCCCTAAAATTGTTACAGGTCCTATCTCTGTAACCGGGTGTGGGCGGTGTTCATGCCAGTTTCTTGCAGGTTTCTTTCCCGTAAAAGTTGTATATTATCCACTACCCATTCTGTCATGCCGAGATTTATATTCAGTGGTTACCAATGCCTGGCAACCTGATGCAAAAATGATCAATTGTTTCTGTATATTTATCACAGAATCTGCATTTTGGCTGAAAACAGTTTGTCAGTATCTGAGCTCGGTAATTTCTCGTTAGCAAGCATTGGTCCTGTGCAGCAAAAATAAAACCTTCCGTTCCAGATTTTAATCTTGCACCACGTAACCACTGATGGGTACAGGGTTTGTCTACATCGGCTTGTTTAGTACGGCAGACTATTGACCACGAAGATGCTTATATTGCTATCATTTTTTTTTTTGCATTTGATACATTGCATTTGCTTTCTTTCTTAGGTTCTTTGACACTGCAGCAGGTGTATTATCGTTTATCTGCAATTTTTCATTCGCTTGAAATTCTCTTTTGAATTTCTTGGATTCCTTTATTACTGAATAAAGTTTCTTCATTCTTCCATATTCTTTGACGCAGATCATCAACCAATCTTCTTTTCAGTATGCGTGCTTAATAATTTCTAGTTAGTAAACATTGGTCCTGTGTTGCAAGAATAAAACCTTCGGTTCCAGATTTTAATCTTGCACCACATAACCACTGGTGGGTACAGGGTTTGTCTACATCAGCTTGTTTGGTACGGTAGACTATTGATCACGAAGATGGTTATCTTGCTATCGTTTTTGCATTTGGTAAATTGCATTTTCTTTTACTTTCTTTCTTAGGTACTTTGCCGCTGCAGTAGGTGTATTATGGTTTATTTGCACTTCTTCATCCATTTGAGCTTTAGAAAAAGAAATTCAAACTCTAAAGCGTTCGACAGGGTTTAGCATAGCGGTTTTCTACACAACTTGAAAAGTTAGGGTACCTCCTGTCGAATTTTTAAAATGGTTCGGTCTTTCTTCTCAAATCGCGAAATGAAATTTGTCATGAATAAACCATTATTCTAGACCCTTTCCTACTAATGCAGGTGTCCCCCAGGGCTTTGTTCTTAATCTTCACCAGTAACTTTCCTCATGGCATCAGCTTTCAAATTGTTATCTATATTGACGACACAATAATTTGCTTCTGTCTCGATAGTAAGTCTGATCAGATCGATAAGGTCAAAGTGGCGGCTGATCTCCAAATGACCTACACTCAGTTGTTAACTGGGGCAAAGAAAGGCTTGTTAATTTTAACGCTCTCAAATCAAAACTGCTCTCTTATTATTCATCTGACTTCTATCAGCATGGCTGATGCTAACCTCCAATCGATGTGCCCTCTTCGGTTAAAATTATCGACTGACATGAAATAGAAAGACTATATTGAATCTATTGTTAGGTCAGCTGCTAAGAAAGTTGGTTCGCTAAGTCGACCGAGACAATTTTTCTCTCCAGAGTCTATTTTACATATTTACCATTTCTCAATACCTCGATCATTGCTGCCACACATGTTCTGGTGCTCCTGCTAAATATTTAGAGATTCTTGATAAAATCCAAAGACGAATCAGAAATATTACTGGTTCTCACTTGACGTCTGGGCTTCAGTCACTTCCCTGTGCCCTTTTTATAAATATTTCATCATAATTTTTTGGTTGAGCTCTTTTGCTATGGTACCTAGACTTTACGAATATAAGTGCACTATTAGATAAGTAAGAATGTCACATCAAGTTACCGTTGAACTGGCTAGATGTAACAGTAAATTCTATGCTAACAGTTTCATCTCTCTGACTTTTCGCTTGTGGAACTCTCTTCAGGATCTACGCTTTCCAATCAAAGTTCAAATATTTAAATGCAATGTCAATCGTTATCTACTGTCTTCTTAATTACTCTTCTGTTGCTCTCTCTTATCAATAATACTTCGGTTTACGAATTCTTTCACATCCATAAACTCGTCGTGTCTTAGTGACTTTACTACCTTGCTTGGGGTGATTTCGATTGAAGAAGTGGTCGATGAGGAAATTAGGAATAACGTATGTATAAGCTTAAAGAACTGAGGAATATCTGCATTAATGTAAAAAAGAATTGGACTTACTCTCTGTGTGAGTATTGTGGTGCTATCAATTAATCATACTTATGTTCGTTTATATATCGGATCGGATTTCCTACATTTTTCAACCGATTTCAACAAAATTTCACAGGACTACGTAAAATTACCTTGCGGTGGTTCTGACAGCGACAAAAATTGGAAAAACACAATTGTTTTTGGGCGAAATCAATTTGAAAACACGATTAAGAGGCATTAATGAAAGGGGGACAACTCATATCGAGTTATACTTATTATAAAACCCAGGTTGTGTGTGTGTGTGTGTGTGTGTGTGTGTGTGTGTGTGTGTGTGTGTGTGTGTTCGTTTATATATGGGATCGGATTTCCTACATTTTTACAACCGATTTCAACAAAACTTCAACTTTTTTTTGGCAGGTAGTGTTTCTTATTTTCTTGAATATTTTTTTCTTATTTTTACATTCAGAATGCTTTAAAAATTTCATTTACAAGACAATTGTTTATAATAAAATTCTATTCAATCGGTAGACTCATAACGATTGAAAACAATGTTTTTTATGAGTTTGGGTTTGACCAATTCATAAAAAAAAAAAAAATAAAATAATTAAGACATGCGTGTCCGTCAACCTTAATCAATAATCTTTATAAATTTTATTTTTCAGTGTTTATGATGGTCGATACTTGATCTATCTCTTACTGTTACATCCCCGGGCAACGCCGAGCTCTACTGCTAGTATCTAATATTATGTGCATGGCTATGTTTTTTTTTCTAAGAAATGTTGTTTAATAGAACTAAAATCAGAAATTATTTTCATCAGAAATTAAAGCAAATATTCGAACAGCACATGATCAGACATAATAGATATTCATTGTCTGTTATATTTAATAATATATGTTTATATATATATATATATATATATATATATATGTGTGTGTGTGTGTGTGTGTGTGTGTGTGTGTGTGTATCCTTAAAGAGGTTACAAACAGACAAAGTTAGTACTCGAGTGATAGAAAATTAACACGCGTGTCGATGAAAATAAGTGAGATTTATTTAAAAAAGAATACACTACTGAAATACAGGGAATCGGATGGCAGGCTAGCAATTCCGGAAGCAAGCCCCCAGGTAATCCTGTGCTCACTATATATAGCTAATGATATAGCCAGTCCACATAGGCGATAGGGAGTGTTGGACATTCCATTACAACAATATGTGTGTGTGTGTGTGTGTGTGTGTGTGTGTGTGGATCTGATTCATACCGATCCATGTGATCTCTTACTAAGTGCGTTCAACATGAAGCTGTGGGATAGACTAACACCAATGTATGCGCATTATATCAAAGTGATCGAGGCACTTAACGATAGGTACTCTCTGCATCCCCACAATCACTGCAGATGTGCTCGTGGCGTCATAGCAAAATGAAGAAAGTGGTGTCGGACTTAGTAGAGAGTATGAAGATTGTGCCGGATGTAAACACCAAGGCCATTCTTAAGCATATCCTAGAATCTCTCCAACAAAGAGTAAGATGGCCTGGAAGAGAGAATTCATTCATAGCGATAGAATAAATGAAATTAGTTTCGTAATGTTTTAAGATATTGAAAAGAAGAGATTCTATACTGCAAAAATTGGAAATGGGACGTTCCAGCGTCGCCCATTTGGCGTCGTCGATTCGGCGTCGCCGATTCGACGTAGCCGAGTCGACGTAGCCGAGTCGACATAGGAATTTTTCGGCAGCGGGAAGATTAGGTGTCAGATTACTACTTCGTCATTGTAGTCAAATTTGTTCTCTCTTTCTCACTCTCGCTTTCTCTCTCTCTTTCTCTCTCTCTCTCTTTCTCTCTCTCTCTCTCTCGCTTTCTTCCTCTCTCTCGCTTTCTATCTCTCTCTCGCTTTCTCTCTCCTTCCCTCTCTCTCCCCCTCCCTCTCTCTCTCTCGCTTTCTCTCTTTCTCTTGCTTTCTCTCTCGCTCGCTTTCTCTCTCTTTCTCTCTCTCTAGCTTTCTCTCTCTCTCTCGCTTTCTCTCTTTTTCTCTCTCTAGCTTTCTCTCTTTCCTTTCTCTCTCTCTCTCTCTTTCTTTCTCTCTCTTTCTCTCTCTCTCTCCTTTCTCTCTCTCTTTCTCTCTCTCTTTCTCTCTCTCTCTTTTCTCTCTTTCTCTCTTTCTCTCTCTCTCTCTTTCTCTCTCCATCCCTCTCTCTCTCTCTCTCCATCTCTCCCTCCCTCCCTCTCTCTCTCGCTTTCTTTCTCTCGCTTTCTCTCTCTCTCTCTCGTTTAACACTCATATTAGTACTTCGTCTTTATATGCTCGAATAGTCTAATTTAAGAGAAAAAAGCAGTTGGAGGCATTTTCAAATTTAAGAAAAAGACTAGTTGGAGGCATTTTTAAATTTAAGAAAATCAGTAGTTGGAGGTATTTTCATATTATATTTTTTCAGTGGAGCTTCATATTTTTCCGTCGTCAAAGTCCTTTTATTCCAAAATGGAAGCAAACATTTTATCAAAACGTGGAAGAAACATAATGATATACGATGGATACCTTATTTTTGACGCAAGTGAACAGAAAGACCCATAGATGAAGGATGGAAAAGTTTTTAATTGTCATTATTCTATTAGTGTTTTAACAGGAATCTTCATTCCCTAAATGAATAAAAAGTCATATTGAAAGTTGGGTGGTTTCAATGCTTTTATCCTTTTTTTGGCGAGGTTACCTCCGGTCAAAGACAGTGACGTCGAAACAGTCTGACGCCTAAACGGCTGTGCCGAATAATCCAATTATTTTTCTGACGCCGAATCAGTCACGGCGAATCAGCCACGCCAAATGGGCTACGGCGAATCGTAAAAAAATTAGTATGAATACGACAAATATTGCAGAAAGAAAGCTGGGTGATTCTTGTTTACATGTTTATTCTTCTTTCTTTTCATTGTATCTGTCACAAGATATTTATGTTTTAAGGAGAAAAAGCTAAAATAATTATCCCTATCCATCCTCTATGGCAATAAAAACTAGCCAGACGTTGACTAATTCAAAAGTGAACTAAGGTTTTCCCGCCGAAAATATACGCAGAGACAACTATCCACTGATGAGAATGAGGATTATATATTGTATTTCAATATCTCTTCTATTCTATAATATCAATATTATCTTCGTCCTGGGTATCATGATAAATGACATCCGTGTCTTGGGTAAGATGATAAACTACATCCGGCAGCAAGACCTCTGATCGGGCGGTTTTGAGGAGCGTGGAACCATCTGTTAATTGCTTTTGTTCCCATGTCAGCGCTGATCCTCTTAGGGTCCCAGCTATGGGAAAATAGTGACCCCCCCCACAAACTGAAAAGTATAAAAATACATTAGACAAAAATTACCAGTAATACATTTCATAGAAAAAAAAATTTTTAAAAAATCAAATTATCAACTCTTTGGGAAAAAATACCAAAGCTCGCAATAAAATTTCGGCATTAAATGACCCATGAGGTGTTGATATAAATATAATGTAGATGGCGTAGCCACCTGTATCCGAGGATGCCATTTTACTAGGGCGGCTTGCTAATCCCCATTGCAGACGCCTGCTCAAGCACATTTGTGTTTGTTCAACACCCAGAGCCCACCTGTTCTTTATACTGCAACTATGCTGAGCAGACCTTAGTTACAGTTTCTGGGAGGGAGCGTATTATCTAGCGTGATCAACAGTTTGAACAAGGCCAGCACACTCAACCCCTCGGTCACGATGACTTGTGACTTCGTGCTCGCACAGCCATTAACTGTTAACAAAAAGTCACCTTAACAACTGGCGAGATTCGAACCCGGGGCTAATGATCAGAAAGCGAACGTTCTAACGATGTGCCCATATAGGTGTTGATGGCCCCTTAAACAAACCAATCTTTTCTCTTTCCCCCTTTCTCTCTTGTTCCTACTGTCTCGTCGATCTTCTTTCCTTTTTTACTCTTTTCTCTTTTTTCTCCATTTCTCTCTTTCCCGGTTCTGTACGATCACCGAGGTTAAGAAATGTCGAGTTTGGTCAGTACCTAGGTGGGTGACCGCTTCGGAATACCAAGTTCTGTAAGGTTGGATAATGGCTTGAAATTGGAGAATCAGAGAAGTTCTTAGCTGACTTCCGACGTCTGTCGAACTCTCTGCGTTAGCAGAGAGGAACCCGGACGAAGCTTTGCCGAAGGGCAAGGTTTCGTCCGGGAAAAAAACAGGGCCTGAATCCGTCTAGGCGGGTTCAAAGGCTATATTTTTATTGCCGAGCCTACGGGCTCGGATCAACCCACATTAAACTCGGCCTTGTGCCACATTCAATCCTCGTAGGGGGATCGATAAATACTCAGAGAGCCGAGTTCCATTTCTGATTGGGTTTCTTTTATTCACTTACGATTAAATACACTTCCGAAAGATATGAATCCACCTTTTCTTCCCCCAGATATGGGTTAATTAGTAAGACCTGTATCACTAAATCATTATTATCTCAAAAAAATTTATCACAATCTAAAACTATTTTCTGGCTTTAAATAACCCGCAAAAGGCTGATAGACCGTAAAAACACGAATCAATCTCTTTCCCGATTTTTTTCTTTCACACTCTTTATCGTTTTTTCTATATTAAGGCGTATGTTTTAAGGACCATGTCTTCTTAAAAACACGTTTCGATTTTTCTCTTTTATTTAAGACTTCCCTTTGACTTTTTTTTAAAAAAAAATTCATCTTAACTGTTATTTTTCGCCATCTTGGCTTTATTTTTCTTCTCGAAACATTAGCCTGCCTTGATATTTTTTTTTGCTATTTACATCTCTCTTTTTTATACTTTCATCTCTCTATTTCTCCCCCCTCTTCTCTCTCCCACTTTCTTTCTTTCTTTCTTTTTCTCCATAGTTCTCGCCCTCTTTCTTTTTCTCTGGCTCTCTCGCTTTCTTTTAATCTCTCTTTTTCTCTCTTTTCTTTCTTTTCTCATACTATCGTTCTTTCTCTCTTTCTCTCTTTACCTCTCTTGTTCCTTTTTTTTTTTCACTTTCTTTGATGCCTATCTTTCTCTCTTTCTTTCTTTCTTTCTTTCTTTCTTTCTTTCTTTCTTTCTTTCTTTCTTTCTCCATAGTTTATCTTTATTTCTTTTTTATTTTCTCTTTTCACCACTCTATTTCATTCTCATTTTCCTTCTTTCTCGTTTTTTCTCTTTCTTTCTTTCTTTCTTTTTTTTTTTTCTTTCTTTCTTTTCTTTCTTTCTTTCTTTCTCCAAAATATCTTTTTCTTTTTCCTCTTTTTTTCTTTCTCTCTCATTTTCACTTCTATTTCAATTCATTTCCTTCTTTCTCTGTTTTCTTTTTATTTCTTTTACTTTTCTTTTCTTTCTTTCTTTCTTTCTTTCTTTCTTTTCTTTTTCTTTCTCCATTTTATCTTTATTGTTTTTCCTTTTTTCTCTTTCTCTCTCATTTCTCTATTTCCTATTTCCTTCTTTCTCTTTTTTTCTCTTTCTTTCTTTCTTTTCTTTCTTTCTTTCTTTCTTTCTTTCTTTCTTTCTTTCTCCATAGTTTATCTTTATTGTTTTTCCTCTTTTTTCTCTTTCTCTCTCATTCCTCACCACTCTATTTCATTCTCATTTCTCATTTCTCGTTTTTTTCTTTTCTTTCTTTCTTTCTTTCTTTCTTTTCTTTTCTTTCTTTCTTTTCTTTCTTTCTCTTTTATCTTTTATTATTTTTTAAATTTTTTTCTTTCTCTCTCATGAGTCCCCACTCTAGTTTTCTCATTTTCCTTTCTTTCTCGTTTTTTTCCTCTTTCTTTTCTTTCTTTCTTTCTTTCTTTCTTTCTTTCTTTCTTTCTTTCTTTCTTTCTTTCTCCATAGTTTATCTTTATTGTTTTTCCTCTTTTTTCTCTTTCTCTCTCATTCCTCACCACTCTATTTCATTCTCATTTTCCTTCTTTCTCGTTTTTTCTCTTTCTTTCTTTTTCTTTCTTTCTTTCTTTCTTTCTTTCTTTCTTTCTTTCTTTCTCCATAGTTTATCTTTATTGTTTTTCCTCTTTTTTCTCTTTTTCTCATTTTCTCTCTTTTCTTCTCTTTCCTTCTTTCTCATTTTTTTCCTGTCTTTCATTTTCTTTCTTTCTTTCTTTTTTTCTTTCTTTCTTTCTCCATTTTATTTTTTTTTGTTTTCCTTTCTTTTTTTCTTTCTTTCTTTCAACCTCTTTCATTCTCATTTTTTTCTTTCTTTTTTTTTCTTTCTTTCTTTCTTTCTTTCTTTCTTTTCTTTCTTTCTTTTTCTTTCTTTTTTATCTTTTATTGTTTTTTTTACTTTTTCTTTCTTTCTCTCATTCCTTTTTATTTCATTCTCGTTTTCTTTCTCTTCTTTCCTTTCTTTTCTTTCTTTCTTTCTTTCTTTCTTTCTTTCTTTCTTTCTTTCTTTCACTTTTGTATATCGCTTTTAGTCTTCTTTCCTTTCTCTCCTTTCTTTCTTTTTTTTTCTTTTTTTTCTTCATTTGTTTCTTTCTTTTTCTCCCTTTCTCTCAGTTTTTTCTTTCTATCTCTCTCTCTCTTTCTCTCTCTTCTTTCTTATTTAACTCTCATTTTCTTTTCCTCTCCCTCTCTATCTTCCTTGACTCTCTTAAAGTACTCATTGTTTTTTTGCTTTTTTCTTTTTTTCATCCTAATTTGTTCGCTTGCCGATCTTTCATTCAAGTGTCGAGAAAGGGAGATAACTCTATCCAGCATTCGCTTTCTGATAATTTCTCCCTGCCTGCCGTCTGCCTGAAATTTTACAACACGAACTTCATTCCACTCCCACCATTCACGACCCCCATTAACCAAACGAAAGTTTAGGAAGGGTAAGAAGAGATGGTCTGTTCATATGAATGAGGGTGGGGTCGCTATTTGATGTTTCATCAAATAATGAGGACAAAATCTACACTTTTTTTTTTTCAAAAATTGTATTTTATCCCAATAAACAAACTCGGCGACCACACCCCGTTAACCAAATTAGGACGTGTCTCGCCACTGCTGCACGAGACGAAACGAAGGGAATTAAACACCTATGATCCCTTTTTTTTTATTAAATCAATTAATTATAATTAATTAAGGCTAGTGACACTGAAACTTTTCGATCGCCATTTTGCAGCGGGAAAGAACGTCATCAGCAGACGACATTTTCAAAAATGTCAAAATGTCAAAAACAGATAAATCGGAGCAGAAAAAAAAAGAAATAAATGCAGTAACCTTTAGCAGAAAAAGAGGCAGCGTAAAGAGTGAATAAAAAAGGACACAACCAAGTTAAAACCCCACGAAGGTTAATATTTGTTCTAGGTGGCGTCCACGAAAAACGATTTCCAGAGTTTTTCCTCAAGAGTGCTATAAAATGGACGGGTTACACAAGCATACGTACATAAAAGTGGATAACGGTCCTGATGCACTTTTTAAATATATGTATATATATATATATATATATATATATATATTATATATATATATATATATATATATATTGCGACAGGTTGGCGTAATTTTTTTTTCTAATAGGAATTTTCCTCAAATATTATTTCTTTCTTTTTATATCGCCATGTCTTTTCAGGACGTAGGCGATCATGGCTCTCCACTTCACTGTATCCCTTGCAACTCTCAACAGGTTCCTCCCCTATGCGTCCTCCTCCAGACCACGTTCTGTTATCCACTTGTTTAAGGCCGCCAGGTATGTCACGCGTTAACTATTTACATTATTCGGACTATTGTCCTCATGTTTGTCGCCATATTGTGGACACATGTCAAAATGGATAAAGGCGTTCGTTAGATTCTGTGACAGGACCCAAAAAGTGTGAGTTCAATACCCGGTTAAGGCGGTGGAGAACTTGGAGAGGTGAATTAACAGGAGATAACTGATAACTGACATCCATTAAAACATGGCACGTGGCACTAGAACAGTCTACCCCAGTGAGCGAAATAAAGGGTTCAGTTCGACATTCTAGCCAGCTGAAGAAGGCCGGAGCATACAACGGTCAAAACGTTGTAATAAATATGGCGACAAAGATGAGGACAATAGTCCGAATAATGTAAATAGTATACATAATACCTCATCTCAGAAATATAGACAGGTGTCACGCGTTGTATTTCCTTGTCTTACTTTTCCTCTATTCGACCCGTGAGTATCAGATTCTCCAGGCACTCCCCACTCATTACGTGTTCCAGAAACTTCAGCTGCTTCTTCCCGATATTAAGTATAAACCTCCTCCTTGTTTTCAACCTCTCTAAGATCACATCGTTGCTCGCACGCTCGGTCCATGATATCCTTATCATCCTTCTGTAGAACCACATCTCTGTCGCCTCGAGTTTTTTCTTCATATCGGACTAAAATTTAGTGATCCGTGGCCAGAGATTTTTCTCACGAGTGCGATTATATGGACGAGTTCGATTTGGTCTTCTTTGTGTTATGACCCTTCAGGACGTTGGAGAACATAGCTCGCCACAATAACCTGTCCTTTATAGATCTTAAAAAATTTCATCTTTATGCTATTTCTCCTAAGTCTTGACCCTCTAAACATTTACTCAAGCTTGCCAGGTAGTTCAAGTGTTGTTTTCCTCTGTCTCTCGCTTACTGTCCTGTGAGTATCAAATTTTCCAAGCCTTCTTTCCTCATTATGTACCCTAGAAATATTAACTGACTCTCCTTGATGTTTAGTATCGATGAGGTCATCTGGGCTCAAATAATTAGAATACATTATGCTGTCAAGACAAGAGAAAAATCTGGTTGCTGAACTCTCTCTCTCTCTATGCCATATCACTTCAGGATGTAGGCAATCATGGCTCTCCACAATTTACGATTCTTTGTAGCTTTTAATAAATTTTGTCTTTTTGTTGTTTCTCCTAAATCCTGTTCTTCCATCCATTTACCCAAACTCACCAAGTATGGTATGCTTTATTTTCTTCTGTCGCTCTTGCCTTCAATCCGTCCTTTGAGTATCAAATTTTCCAAGCCCTCTTTCTTCATTATATGCCCAAGAGAATTCACTAACACACGTAAAAGAGGACACCGCTTGGTATATAGACCAGAGCTTTGCAAATATTTTCCGCTAACAACCTTGAGTGACTCTTGACGTCTTGTATTAGATAAACACTCACACTCTTTGGGTACTGTCACTGTCCTTGAGGACACATGGCACATTGAATAAAGGCGTTGGTTAGATCCAGTGACAGTACCCAAAGAGTGTGAGTTCAATACCCGCTTAAGGCAGTGGAGAACTTTCAAATGGAAATTAGCAGGAGATAACTGATAACTGACATCCATCAAACGTGGAACTAGAACAGTCTACCTCAGTGAGCAAAATAAAGGGTTCAGTTCGAAATTCCAACCACCTGAAGAAGGCCGGAGCGTACAATGGTTGAAACGTTTTGATAAATATGGCGATAAAGCTGAGGACAATAGTCCCAATAATGTAAATAATGTTTATCAATTGTTTCCACTTTACCGCTTTTTCGGGCTGGGATCAAAGTGTAGTATCTGTCTCGGCAGATCATGACAAGCTAAGACAACATTTATGTCTGACCCCGCACAAGCAATAACAGGGCAAAAATTAACCAATATTTTGACCAGTTACCCTCGGGTACCCCACTTTAAATAACAGACCTTGTATCGCATCCTGACTCAGTGGGGAGACTGGTAAAAACCTGTAGTATCTGCCTTCAAACGGACAAACAACATTTTATCTCTCAGTTGTGTTTCTATCTACGGACAGGGCACAAATCAGTTGTGTCTTCAGCCAGATCGCAACTCAATATATTATTGAGAGGAGCCGGTATCGGGGAACAGCTGCCCCCATCTGTACCTCCATCATAGTACTATACTGGGGGAATTGTTAGTGATACTGATGCCAGCATAAGCGACGCTTCTGGGTGTTTGGCTATTTTTTGGACCTGGCCCTGGTCCACGCGCTCGGGATCCCCACATTAAACTTGCGTCACATCCCGTCAGCGTGGGGCGGCAAGTAACTACAATGAAAGCGGAGTATCTGTTCACATTCTTTTTAAAGTATAGATACCTAGTCCCAGAGTAGCAGGGCACTTATGACAATAAGAAGGAACATGTTTAATTAATTCAAAATACAAAATCTCAAACCCATTGAAAATCTGTTCCTTACAAATTTTAGAAGGTGGAATGCAAAAATCCAAACCACGGAGAGAACCAAAACTTCAATCACAGTTTGATATGTTTATTAGAATTACTATCATCGACTCCAAACCTTCTTGAGACGAAGATCTTTAAATATTTCTTATCATTCTCTCCAAATGATTTGTCCAAACGTATTTTGGTACTGGCCAAATAAGGATAGAGACGAAAGAAATAAAAAAAAGTCAATTTATCTTGAACTTCGTTCCTTCCGTCTGCTTCCTCCCCCAGACCACGTTCTGTCATCCACTTTGATTAATGTATCTTTCTTCTTTTTATGTGCCATATCCTTTCAGGACGTAAAATAAAAATGGCTCTCCAAAAAATCCCTTGCAGCTCTCAACAAGTTCCTTTCCTCTGCTTCCTCCCCCCAGACCACGTTCTGTCATTCAAACTTGAATAAGTCCGTCAGGTATGTCATGCGTTGTTTTCCTTTGTTGGAATCCTCCTCTATTCAACCCGTGGGTATCAGATTCTCCAGGCCTTCCTTCTTTCCTTCTTTCTTTCTTTTTATATGCCATGCCTTTTCAGGACGTAGGCGATCATGGCTCTCCACCTACCTCTATCCCTTGCAGATTTAAACAAGTTCCTTCCGTCTGCTTCCTCCAACAACTTCCCAACAATCATGATAAATACATAAACATATCAACTCACATATTAACGGGTGATGAAAAGGAATTTCTAAATCTAGGATCAAATTGCTATCTCCAACGTAAATTCGAACTCCTCACAAAGAAGACTGAAACTGAAATCTTACACCAATCATTATGTCAACTGGAAAAAGACATATATATATATATATATATATATATATGAAAAAAATACAGAAAAAACAAACAAAAATCTTAAATTAATAACATTAATACAGCATAATTGCATATTAAGATTTTTGTTTGTTTTTTCTGTATTTTTCTTCATACTGTCGGATCTATATCCATATATTTGCCTACATATATATATATATATATATATATATATATATATATATATATATATATTACAAAACTGATTAATCATACCTGAATCAATTATAACATTAAAAAAAAATTGGCGAAATCATAGCTACCTACTTTAATTATATATATAAATATATATATATATATATATATATATATATATATATGCACACACACACACACAAGGTACACATATATATATATATATAATATAAATATGTCAAACTAACATAAGAGTTTAAATTTAAACGACAGGCTTTTTTCATAGCATATGCAATCGAAAGTATATCTAAAATTGCATATAATATGTTAGAAATTTCACTTTTATATTTACATACAAAATATCTCTGATATCAGTGCACTTTATCCCATAAATATAGCACATCTTAAGACTACATTTCTTTATATATATATATATATATATATATATATATATATATATATATTGAATTGGAATTAAGATACCTTTTAGTAAATGACATTTTTACCAACGAATTTTAATTTTAAAATTCACAGAATTTTAAACTGCTTTTGGTATGAGTTTGTAGTGTACTGCTTATTTGGAGACAGAAATGTAGAAGGTGTGTAATTGGAGCCCATCGGTCTCCACCTCCCTCCCCCTACCCAGACTCTCCTACCTCCATAATATGAATCCAGTAACAATTAACTTCTTCCCCAAGGATGTTTCACAATAGTATATATATATATATATATATTTGATATATATATATAATTTGTTTTACTAGTTTATTTTTTCTATCCATCTATCTAATTCTGTTCATATCTATCTATCTATCTATCTATCTATCTCATTCCGTTTCTCTCTTATTTAATTAATAATGACTGGCTACGCTTTTTCTGAGCACATCCGTTTATAAGGCATTTATCAAATCCTATGTTGCAGACATCTGTTAAGGGGATTTGTTCATCACCCAAGATTGTCCCTATCAGTTATATTTCATTTTTATGCTAAACGGGCCTTAAATAAAATTTTAACCTGGTGGCCATTAAATGTTCATCAAATTATCTCCTCCTTTCCTCTCCCTGAATTTAAATCCTCTCTCCCTCCCCCTACCCTTGGATTCCTCCTCTCTCCCTCCCCCCTTGAAGGGTCTCCCTCCCCCCCCTTACCTATTTATCCTCCCTCTCTCCATCCCCTTCCCAGGGTCTCCTCCTCTCTATTCCCCCTTTCCAGGGTTTCCTTTTTTCTACAATATGATTCCAGTAACGAGGCCTTCTCCCCATACCTCCCAATAAGTCTATTATAACATACTCTCTCTTTCTTTCTCCAAATAAACACCATTAACAGTTTGAAAAATCCTGCAATTTATAAAATTAAAATTCGTATTGAAAATAAATCATTACTAAAGGTATCTTAATATAAACACTGAGCGCTCTTTTGTGAGTCAGTTTTAGTATATTTCAAATTCTATGTTGTGTTAATAGGATTATAATATATATATATATATATATATATATATATATATATATATATATATGTATGTTGAGGAGACACGGAGGAGTAATGGATAGCAGCTTTATTGAGGAATCGGAGAGCATTGCATGGAATTCTCCCAATCCATTACATTGACTTACTAATACCCTTAAAAAAATTGGAAAAGGTCTGAATCCCTCCCTCCAGCTATGGCTAAAATAGCAGGGCAGACTGGCCTTGGATGGCAACTGGTCTAGGAGAAGGACAACTCTGAATTCAAAACCTGCGGAGGGTCGTTTGGGAACCTTGTGGCATTCAAATGCACCAGGTTTCTGTATTCGTCCCTTCAAAAAAATGGATGGTCCTTTCACACAAACCTTCACCATTATAATCAAATCTCATGTGCCGGTGTCAGGCTGTCGGTTTCCTGGAAACTGGTCTGCTTGACCCTCATACGTCGAATCTCGACAGGAGAGTCGACTATATATATATATATATATATATATATATATATATATATATATATATATATATAATATCTATATAGACTATATATATATATAGCATAAATTTATTTGTCTTTAAAAATACTTTCTTAATATTTATGTATATAAAAAATTTTCAAATTAAAAATAATTATGTTTTTTTAGACTATTTATCTATTTATTATGTTTTTGATATTTCAGATTGACATCAATATCAAATATATATAAATAAATAAATAATTTCATAAATAAATATTTCATTATTTTTTTTTTAAATTTAAAAAAAACTATATATATATATATATATATATATATATATATATATATATATATATATATATGAAATTTCTGCCTTCACAGGGCTGATGCTAACCTCCAGAACAGTGGCTCTTGCACCTTCTCATTTATAACGTTTTCGACTAACATGAAGGAAAGATTATAACAAAATCTATAAATATTTCAACTTTTCTAAGTTCCCTGTTTATGCTAGACAGTTTATCTCACAGAATCTATTTACATATCTATATGTCTACCGTTCGTCCATGCTCTTAATATTGCTGCCATTTATTTCCTTTTCCCCTTGCTATTTACATTGAGTTCCTTGATAAAAACTTAAAACGAATCAGCAATATTATTGATCCTAATCTGGTTGCTCGTCTTCAGTCACTTCTCTACACACCTAAGGTTGTCAACCCTGTGCCTTTTGTATTTATATAGTAAATACTCACTGGGGCTAGTTTTTAAATTGTTGTTTTATTCCCCCAAACACACACCCGCACACAATGAATTGTACATATGGGATTTATTTAGGACTTCGATAGAGACAATGGGGTATTATGGTGAATGTAGTAAGAAAGGTAAATAAGAATGCGATGTTTTGGTGTTACGAATATTGTGGTATGTTTGGGTCAGTGTTTGTGGCTAGCTAAGTTTAACGTTAAGACCGTCCTATCGCCCATTCCCCATTTTGGCCTTATGCCACACTTCGTAAATAAATTACAAATAAATATCGCTCTTCTTCATAGTACCTAGACTTTATGAATTTAAACGCAGTCCCAGGTGGCAACAAGGTCTCATCAATTTACAGTTGAATTGGCTAGATGTAACCGTAAGTTCTATGCTAACAGTTTCTTCTATCGCACTTCTTGCTTGTGGAACTATTTTCGAGTATATGCTTCTCAGTCAACTTCAATCTTCAAAAATTTAAATGCAATATCAATCGCTATCTACTGTCCTCTTGATTACTCTTTAATTCTCGCTCCTTAGTAATGTTTCTGTTTTCTAATTCTTCCACATCTAGTAATTTAAAAAATGTCTTAGGGGCTTTACTACTTTGCCTGGGGTGAAGTCGGTTAAAATATATATGTACAGGAAGTGTCAAAATGACTTTGACAAGCTTTGAGTCTAGTTCCTCACACTAAACAAGTTCAGATAAATATATGCCCGTAAAACCTTTGTCTTTGAGTTATTAAGTTTCAAGTTTACGGTAGATGCTGTTAAATGTACAATGCGAGATGCAATCGCAAAATACTTATTGTCATAGTTTATTGTGTCACGGATCCTGTCTCAACAACGCGGCGATAAATAGCAGCAAAGATGGGATGACGCAGCTGCCTTTGATCTGGAAACGAAAACTGATACAGCCGTGCAGCCTCGCGTCTGTTACCATTGGCGCGACTATATGTAAAAATCATATCTACCTGCTCGCGATATGAATATCCTGTTACGGTTTTTTGGGTATATACTATATATAACTAGTGAGCGAGTCAAAATGACTTATTTCCCTTTATAATCTACCAATAGAAGATTAACCAATCAGGAGCCGCAGAACACTGTATCCGTCGTGCATAAAAGCGGCCATCTTTGTTTTTTGACCGGAAGGACCATTTTAGAGCCAACTTGTCACTTAACATTTCAAAAGAAGAACTACACTCTGCTGTGATATCCACTGCGAACCTGAACTACGCTTTCCTACTGTCTCCGAAATATTCACTGCCAACCTCTGGATTCTATACTCGAAGACGACCGTCATGAAAATGTCTAACATATCCGGCCATTGTTAAACGCAACAATTCTCAGTTAACTCACTACTACACAACTTAAACGTTAAAGACAGAGTAGCCACAAATGGCAAATGTAACCTAGTCTACAAAGCAACAGAGCGCCATCACTGTAAACTTTCTTTAAATTCAATAACTCAAAAACAAAGGATTTCCGGACATATGTAGACTTTTGTCGTTGTTTTGGTGTGAGGAACCTGCCTCCATTGTTTGTAAAAGATTTTTTTTTTTTATAATACATTTTTATATATATATATATATATATATATGTGTGTGTGTGTGTGTGTGTGTATGTGTGAAAAAAAGTGTATATAAATATAAATAAATATATATAATTATTTATATATTATATGCGCAATATATATATAAGCGCTCAATATCAGAGATATATATAACATATTTGGTTGGATTGATGTGAGTTTGTGACCCTGGGTTTCACGCTTTTGCGATCGTCAGACAAACTGATTAATTTTTTAAAAATTTGGTTTATGTAGATTGCGTGTATTGGTGTTATTATGGAAGTGGGGGGGAAAAACGTCGTCGTGATGTCATCGTCTAACGTAAACATCAATGTATGTTCATACATCGATGAATACGCAGACACATATACATACTTGGTCGTCCGTCGGGACTCATACATATATAAACATATGTGGACAGTTTCGGATTTGACATATGTATGTATATGGGTGGTGTTGTGTCTATATACGCATTTGTATTTGTATGTTGAAATTCAAAGATTGGAAGTGTAGCGAAAATTTCTCGTGAATGTCTCGTGAATGTATACATGTCATATTTTTTTTTATTTTCCACTGAATAATATTTCCATGCATGTATGTATATACGTGTGGTGGGGTTTGTGTAAAATTATGATAGGTAAAAATTATTATTATTTTTTTATTTTAAATTTTTAAAAAAAAAAAAAAAGGGTTATTTGTTATATTTAAAGCTGGTTATTTGTTTGTTTTTTGATGACTGTGTATATGTAACAGGTAGAAATTTCGGTTTATATAAATTATTATATATATTATATATATATATATATATAATATTTATATGCTGGGAGAGAGGGTATTTATGTTAATAATTATAAGTGTGTCTATATGATGTGATAGTAATGTTTCAATCTTGGAGAAATGATAATATAATGTAGCTAATAGTTATTGTAAATTGGTAGAAAAATTGGTTTCGGTGGTGGGGGAATGATAAAAAATAAATAAATGTAGTTATAGTTTGGTATCCTCAACTAAAAAGTGGTTGTTTCTGTGTTTTATTTTTTTAAACTTATGTTGAACAAAAATTTGATGCCAGAATAAATCCTTTCAATAGGGTTTCAGAGTGGACAAAATTGATGATAGTTGAAAATTCTATAATTTTATTTTTAATTTATAGCAATTAAAAAACAGATTATTTTTTTTTTTTTTTATTTCCTTTCCAAAGCCTGAACGAAAGTTTTTGATGATATTTGAATATGTAACTTTATTCAAATATATCTGTTTGAAATCCTTATTGGTTATTTTTTTTTGTCACCTATAAAAATATGACGGGGATCGATTCGTTAAATAATTATTTTATATATGTTTTAGTTTTTATTCATGGTTAATAGGTAGATTCTGATGTGATAGTAATGTGTAAGGGACATGGTGACAATGATAATATCAAGTGACTAATAGTAGTGATTAGTAATTTTGGTGGAGAATAATCTAAAAAATAAATGTAATTATTGTGATGACTAAATGAACTAAATAAACATCAAGACAGAAGGTGTTTTATTTTCCGGCCATTTTCTATATTTATTTATGTTTAATTTTATGGCACTATGAGCCCTTTAAATAATATTTATTCTTATGGTTACATATGTAATTATTTTTTTTTTTTATATCCTTTTAAATATTCTTTTTTTAAAGATTACACAACTCTTTTTTAGTGGATTTATTATAAACTCTAGTCGTTTCAGTGATATGTTACAGAAATCGAATATGAATCCTATACGGAATGTTGGTAAGTATTGATAATACTTAATAGATATTTCAGCCAAGAGAAATTCCAGTTCCAAAGCTCTAATGGTGGTGCTCTGAGACAGCTCAAATATAAATTGAAATCCCAACGCCAGTCTTCTAATGATGGATTGTGAAAAAAACTGTTGGTGGTTTGTCTTTTTCGATCCGTTTGGTATGAATTTATAAAAATAGCGAGGCCACTTGTTCTCATGCCTAAGACAACCGCCAGATCAGGACCAATATTATCTCTGATTTCTTGTTTAGTAAATTCTTTTTGCAAAGAAAAGTGTCTATATTATTGCACTTTTTCATATGTAAAAAATATTCTAAGGCATTTTTTGAATGTTGCTTTTAGATATATAAGATAGTTTTTTGATTCCTTTTTCAATATTTCGCCAACTTTTTGTTGGTGTTATATTTCTGCCTTGTCACTTATATATATATATATAAATAAATATATATATATAAATATGCTATTATATTCGAGACTTATCGACGCCGGTAATGGAACGTCTTCCAATAATATGTTTGGCAGTAATACTTGTCCAAGTAGTAATCGCCAAATAGTATAATGATTGGAAGAAAATTGTAAATAAGAGAACAGAACGTATAGTGGGGAGTGGAAAGTCGAGAAGAGTGAACGTATAAGTTATATGCTACGACCCTATTTATTCACTTCATAATCCATAATAATAATCCATAATAATATTTTAAATTTTTAAATCATATTTATTTTTTCTATAAATTTTTGAAACTAAAATCTGTCCTTCAATCAAAACCTCACCTGCTTTCTATTTCCTTCTCCCCTGTATCCCTTTCGGGACATATTTAGGAACCATTGTCTAACGATATATATGTTTTTGTATAATTTTATATATCAACAACATTATTTAGAAAAAAATCACCACCATCCATAATATTTGATTAAATTAGCCTTGTCTAGATTTTGTATACGATGCTGCGTCTACAATGCGGCTGCTCGATCAAAAGAATGCCAAATGTTTCTTTTGCTAATGTCACTTTTTTCTTTTTTTCTTTCAAAAATAAATCTCGTATCATTTAAAAAAATTCATCTATTCGATGGCTATATATTGAGAAAAAAAGTATATAACGCCTTCAATAATATTAGTAATAATAAATGTTCAAGTAGTAATTGCCAAATAGTATAGACATTAAAAAAAAATTAAACTATTTTTACGATATAGTTAAAAATAGACAAAAAAAAGAAATTAATCATTTGCCACTTCCTTCGAACAGTTCCTTTTTGATCTAATTATTTATATTTCGCCCGTCTTTAAACAAACAATATTTTGAATATTTAAAAAATATTTTAATTTAATCTTATTAAACAGATTATTATTTATTTCTATTTTATTTAAATTTAATAAAATATAAAATGCGTGTTCTTGTTTAATTAAGCGACGATTGTTTCATAATATTTTTTTTTCTAATCATTTCAAATCAAGTAATTTTTTTTTTTTTAATTAGGGCTTACTGGGAATGAAAGAGAATGAGAAGACGAGAAGAAAATAAATCCCGAAAACAGGAAAACAAAAAATGGTTTTGGCGTTGTGTTTTAAATTTTTCTATTTCAGCTTTTATTTAAACGAAACAATAATTTTAAATAAAATAAAAAAATATTTTATTAGAATAGAAAAAAAAAAAACTCAACATTAAAAACTGAGAACAAATTGTTCAAGTTTATCGCATAAATTTTCAGTCGATCAAATGCTGGGGACCCATCAGAAAAACCATAAACATGTTTAGACGGAAAATACGTCAACAACGGTGGGTAATGACATGAACTGAGGCGAATTTAACAAAATCATCAAATCACGTCAATTTCATTTTAATGGCATATAAAATCAAATTCAAATTTTTGTTGTTTTACCGCTACCTTGATCGCAGTTTTGCGATCTCCGTCCGTCCTACGGATATATATCGACCTGGGTTTTTTACCTAAAGATTGACATAAGGTCTCATGTAGGTTAAGATCGATATTCACTAAGAGGCCGGATGCCTTTCCCAACGAAACCTTGTGATAAAAAAAACCAGGATGAGGTAATAGTCCGAATATAAAGTGTAAATAATGATAATTCTTCATCCCAGAAATCTCGTTTTCTAGGTTACCCATATCGATATATACCTGAAGAAGGCCGGAACGCAGAAAAGCCGAAACCTTATGGAAAAAAACAACAAAGATGAGTACAAATCAGAATATAAATTAATAAATAATGATAATTCCTCATATCCATAAATTTCTTTTTCTTCAGGTTACCCAAGTCGATATACACCTTCAGAAAACCCGGAGAGCACAACGGCCGAAATTTGAAAAATAAACAAAAACAAAGATGAGGACAATTTGGAATAAAATATCGTTGATATTTTTCAAAAATATTATCAGATATTTATTTGTGGATTTTTATCATGAATTTCGAGGTATAACGTAATCTTTTTACCATCTATAATTTGTTTGTCAGTATGAACGAGAAAATGGTTACGAAAAGGTTAATTCAAATCTTTTTATTTTTTTAAAATTGGATGTCTTTATCTCTGAGATTTAAGGTTTCCGGATTATAAAAAAAATAACCAGATGTTTGTCCGTTTCAAACACAAGGCTCAAGTGGATAAAGACGTTGATTAGATCCAGTGACGAAAACCAAAAGAGTTGTGAGTTCAATATAGAGATTTTTAAGAAACTTGGAAAACAAATCTCTTAAATCAAATAACGGCGATATCCGGAAGAGGTATGGCAATTGGAAGCTTATCTCTGGCTAAATTAAATGAAATATATTTTCATAATTCCAATACCTAAAGAAGACCGAATCGTATAAAAAAAAATAAAAAATGAATACGGCAATGAAAGAGGAAATCAACAGTCCGAATAATGTATATAAATGCACGATATTCTGTATATATAAAGCAAATTCGCATTTTAATTTAATTGCAGAATAAGAAATTTTTTTGCAAAATTTTGGCAAAAACTAATTTATCAAATTAAAATTCGCATTGAAAAAGGTTCAAAATCTTGATTTAAAACCGAATAGACTAAAATAAATATAGAATCTTTTTATCACGAAAATTCAAACGACTAAGTGCTTATTTATATTACTAAAATATGATAAACAGTAATAAGTAGAAAATTTTTATTTATTGTAAAGGGTCGATGGAGAAACAATATTAACATAAATTCCTGCACACAACATTTTAAATTAATCTTTATGCAGCAGAATTTTCAAGTCAAATGGAGATTTAAAATTTAATTGGTGAGAAAATTAATAAAAGAAAAATTATAATTATATATAAATAAATATATATATATATATATATATATATATATATATATATATATATATATATTGAACAATAAGAAAATAAAAATTAAAAAATTAAAATCATTAGACACACTGGGTTGTAGATTAATATTCTTTCGTTTTTTTTTTATTATTATTCCATTTAGATTCCTCGACTAGTTTCGACCGAAATGGCCATCATCAGGAGGAGAAATATTTCTGCTTGCTGATAGCAGTGAACTACAGAAATGAATGTCTTTTGATGGAGAAAATGAACTTTTGTCTGTAGTTTTCATTTGTTTTTTTTATTTTTTTTCTTTTTTTAACATGAATCTTTTAACATTCCTTGTGTTGGTCAAACAGTCTCTTTTAAGTTGTTATTTGAGATAAGAACTGGATAGATACATTTTATCCTGAATTCTCTGGTCAGTTTGACAGTTTTATTGGACCTGGTTAGGGATGTGTCTCTGTTTAGTGTTTGTGTGTGTGTTTTTTTGGTTCTTAGGGAGTGAGTGAGTATGATATGTGTAAGTGTGTGTATTGCTGTGGGTGTGTGTTATCATTTGGCTCATTAGGGAATGAGTGAGTATGGTGTGTGTAAATGTGTATAATCATTCCTCCTTAAGCATATCCAATGTCCGTTTGTTTTTTTTTTCTCATCGAGCAGGTTAATTTCTGCTTTTGTTGCTTTTATATTTTTTAAAGCAGAACTATGGTATCCTGCATAGTTTTCCCTGGAGAAGTCTTCTAATTTACGGTCCCATGATGCTAGAAACGCGTCATTGTGATTTTTTCTATAGAAGGTTCTAAATCAATCCTGAAATTGGTTGGTACTAATCGATCCTTCAGGCATATCCCAATATATTCCCGGTGTGATTCATACCTGGCTAATTTGTTGGTTGCTCTATTCATGCGGATAGCCAATAATTCTGTGTTTATTGGTTCTGTTGAAAATGTTATGTCCTCGGCATTTGGTTTCAGTCCCGTGTCCATTATTCATGATTATATTTTGAACAATAAGAAAATTAAAAATTAAAAATTAAAATCATTAGACACACTGGGTTGTAGATTAATATTCTTTCGTTTTTTTATTATATATATATATATATATATATTTGTATATATGCAAGAAGGATCTAGAGGCAGATGACAAACGAGTCCCAGCAAACATTCACGTTGTTTGCAAAAGAAGGCTTTGCGGGACCCGATGTAAAGCGCCTCCAGAACCTTCAGATGAAATACAGAGGTGACCGGGCCAACACGGTGAACCAGTCGACACTAAATTTGGCGGCACAATCTCTGCTATTTAAAAAATGTTCGCATATGGCGGAACTGTAGGTGTTCAAATGAGTCCAAAAAGGCAAGGTGTGGTTTCTAATTTTAGTAGGAACGTGCTGCTTTATTCTCAGGTCTAAGCTGAGTTGTTCTCCTATGTATTGGCTCCGCAATTACAAACGTATTTGTAAACAATTGAATTAATATGGTGGGGAGGAAAACGTCTTTACACGCAGATCGAAACATAGGCCGAGTTTGAAAAATAATCCGAACTTCAGCAGAGAAAAATCAACAATTTGCGAACCTTTAGATGAAATTTGTTTGATCATTTTCATTTGGTAAATCAGGGTAATCTAAGGTAAACAGGGCATTTTTTTACAGTTGTTTGAGATCGGCACTTCTTGAACTCTTCAACTTTTACTGCGGATAACTGAATTAACAGTATCAAGGAGGATAACCCAAATTACATAGGGTATCCCTAATAAATTAATTTCGTCGTTCAAGAAAGGCTCAGAGCAAATCTTTAATGCTCTGTGGAGGAGGTTTTAATAATGTTGATCTTGCCCTTAGTTGGGACAAAAAGTCCCAAATATGTATAACCCTGCAAAAGTAGGTTTTCTATAAACGGAAGTAAGAAAAACTCGCCAATGTACGATGCACTAATATATCCAAAAAAAATTTTCAATTGATGATTAGACTCTTTTCGATAGTGAACCTCAAAATTAAATGGATACCATTTAAAAACAATATAAAAAAAATCCATCAAAGGCAGTGTGTTAAATTGTCTATAAATCAAGATGCCAAGTTGAATAGTTTGGTTCAAAGAAATACGTAGTCAATTCTGAACCTAATTTAAATAATATTATTAATCTGTCCACGCATGAACTGAGTTAGAATCGTTTGTTCTTTTTCTCACGGGTTGGAAGCCTGAAGAGCAGGAGCGAAACCGGTTTATTCCCCTCCCCCAAAATGTTGTGTTTTTTTTTATTTTTATATTTTTTAATATGTCTTGTAATATTAAATTTTATACTTTTATTTCGATCATTAAATTTTGTACCTAAAAATATCTTTAAATATATATATATATATATATATATATATATATATATATATATATATATATATATAGACAAATAGATATATAAATGGATAGATAGATAGATATAGATAGAGAGAGAGAGACATAAACATATTGAATGAGATAAATAGATTGAGAAAAAGAGAATTAGATAGAATTAGACAGAGACAGATAGAAAGAAATAGTGAGAAAAGTTTAATATAATGAAGAGTAAGAGATTTATAAAGAGATATTTTTATTTTTTAGATTCGTTTTATTAAAGAGAGAGAGAGAGAGAGAGAAGAGAAAGAGAAAAGAGAGAGAGAAAAAAGAGAGAACAAATTTATGAAAATTACAGAGAGAGAGAGAGAGAGAGAGAGACAGGGAAAGTGACATATGGAGAAAAATGCCTGTCTTCTATTTTGCGTTATCGCTGACTAATAAGCAAATACAGAGTGCTTCACAATTATTGAAACAAATCAGGTGTCTCCCAGATGATGAGAACTCAAGGAGCGTGAAGATCTTCACGAGGAGGATCTGTGGTTCCAAAAGAATGCTGCTCTTCCTCACATTACTAATGTTACCATGGCATGACCAAGTTTTGATCCCAATTTGGGGGAGGAAAAATTTACCCATAGCTGGGACCCTAACAGGTGCTAAAAAATTTTTCAAAGGGGACCTGGGAACACCAGCAATTAAGAGCTTGTTCCACGCTCCTGAAAACCTCCTGATCAGAGGCCTTGTTGTAGTATTTCATCTTACCCAGGACGCGGATGTAGTTTATCATCATACCTAGGATGGGCGTCCTTTTAGAGTCTTCATTTAAATGCCAACACCAACACCGAAAGTTCGATTTAAAATATATTTTTTCAATTAAATTAAAATATTCTAGGTTTGCATCTAGGCATGTCCAAAGAATATATTTTCAACAAACAGCTTTCTGGAAAACCCTCTACGACTCGTAGAAAACAACTAGATTAATACTACAAGATCTCATCAGTAATATAAGATACTAGCAGTAGAGCCCGGCGTTGCCCGGGGATGTAACAGTAAGAGATAGATCAAGTATCGACCATCATAAAGACTGAAAAATAAAATTGACAAAGATTATTGTTTAAGGTTGACGGATACGCATGTTTTAATTTAGTTTTTTTTTTTTTTTTTTTTTTTTTACGAATTGGTCAAACTCAAACAAAAACATTGTTTTCAATCGTTATGAGTCTATCGATTGAATAGAATTTTATTATAAACAATTGCCTTGTAAATAGAATTTTTAAAATATTCTGAATGTAAAAATAAAAGAAAAAAAAGTGTGCAAGACAATAAAAACACTACCTGCCAAAAAAAAGTGAAGTTTTGTTGAAATCGGTTTTTAAATGTAGGAAATCAGATCCCATATATAAATAAACACACACACACACACACACACACACACACACACACACACACACACACACACAACAAACCTGGGTTTTATAATAAAGTATAACTCGATATGAGTTGTCCCCCTTTCATTCTCGTGGTGCCTCTTAATCGTGTTTTCAAATTGATTTCGTGCAAAAACAATTGTGTTTTTCCAATTTGGGGCGCTGTCAGAACCACAACAAGGTAATTTTACGTAGTCCTGTGAAGTTTTGTTGAAATCGGTTGAAAAATGTAGGAAATCCGATCCAATATATAAACGTACAGACACACACACACACAGACAACCTGGGTTTTATAATAAGTAAGATTCGAAAAAAATATCTCCCAAAAAGTTCAACTTCATTTTTATTTCTTGTTAAGAGGCGTGCCCCAAAATTGCGATTTTTAATATCTGCATGTCGTCTTTTACTAATAATACTTATAGAATAATACATCACTTTCAAAATATTTTTGGAGGTTGAAAGATGAAAATAAAACCCCTAAAGTGAAATGGAAAAAATTTTGAAACTGGCCAGAACAAGTGTATTCTTATATGAACCATGTTTTCTGTGTTTACAGGAAAAATGCAGATTATCAAGTTCTTCGATAGGGATGCTTTATTAAATTAAAGAAGTGAATTAACGGTAAATTCTAATCATACAATAACTTTGACCCTACAATCTTGCTAAACTTTCACATTTAAAAACTGCTTTTTCTTAGATTTTTGTTAAAACTTGTTGCATCATATAAAGCCTATCTTTCTGTCAGTAATATCAATTTCGATGTAGTATAATTTTATATTAATCTTCCAGTAGTGTTTGTAACAGGCAGTACAGATGTATTGGCTTTCGGTTGACATTTTGATATTTTGCATTGATTGGTTATTTTTATTAACATTCTATATAAAGAACCGTTAGTTAACAGTTTCGTTTTAATTTATTTTGTTAGATATATATGTTTAAATAATTTAGTTTGATTTATATGTTTAATTAATTTTGTTAGATCTATGTTTTAATAATTTTGTTAGATCTATATATGTAACATTTTCAAAGGTTTCTTACGGGGACTTTTTATTTACCAACTATGAAAGAGAATTTTTTTACTCACAGAGAATGTAGTTTGTCGAGTATCTTGTTAAATTACCTTTCATCTTTCGTAGGAAATGACATTGTCGAGTGTACAACATTGTAGGCATTTACAAGTCGATCGTATACGACGTCTACGTTTCTAAATCTGCGGGTCATGACCACTTACGTATGACTGTTCCTTAAATTTCGTTTCTTCCCTTACGTTGAAGTTATTTCGATTGGTTGATCTCAGTAACAACATAACAAACCATGCAACCATCTTCTCTCTTTTCTTTCTTACTCTTTTTCTTTTTCTTCATTTTCTTGGGAAAAGAGGGTGTATCTTGAGACATTCTATCTTACTCTTTTTCATTTGGGCCCTTTTCTAGCGAAAAGAGGGTGTATCGTGTTTTTAAATCTCAATAATTTATCCATTCACAATTTTTTCACTAACGTGTGATGAGAAGTGTCAATAAACACCGAAACATGATTGCATTTCTGTAGCGTTTTTTACATGTTTTGATTTATTATTCTAAAATAAAGAATATTGCTCTACTTTGGTATTGAGCCCTGTTTTAAATTGAATGTTACTAACTGGACTCTATTAGTTCTCATTTTACATATATATATATATATATATATATGTAAATATATATGAAGAAATATACTCTTAAGGTGAGCTAAGTTTATGGGATAAAGTGCTCAATGTCAGAGACAGAGCCTGTGTAAATATAAAAGTGAACATTGAAGTCAACATTTAGAGGCCTGACGATAGCGTCTAGCATGAAATAGCCTGTCGCATCTAAGTTTGACTACAATGTTCACTTTTTTTATCTTCATATATTTATATTTGATTCTAACCTGAGTCTATACTAATTTTCTCAATTACAAAGCGGCCCTTTAAGTAAACACAATTTTTTTTTCCTTCGTCCCATCTCTCTCCCCCACCTCTTCTCTTTTTTTTTTTTTTTCCCTATCCTAACTTCTAATTGTCTGTGATGTATGTATGTCACCACGAAATGTATCTTTATGCATTAGACATCCGTCGACTTTCTTTCTCTCTTCTTTTAAATTCCCCCCCACCCCACCCAAAATCTCTCTGTTAAGGTTTCATGTCCCTCCTCCTCATACTTACACTTTCTCTAAATTCGTTTTTGATTTCCGGAGTTGTTTTTTTTTGTTTTCATTTTGAATTTGTAGGTCTGATGATTTGGATCGTATTTACGATTCCAATGGAATAAATTATGACCATGGAATATTAGTGTTTAAGCCTTTTTTTTATATATATATATATATATATATATATATATATATATATATATATATATATATATATATATATTTCTGATGTAACAAATCAAATATAATTTTTCAAATCGTATAATAGCAGAATTATACAATTTGTTAAATTAAGTTCGAAATGTTCTATGATTAAAGATATCTTACTGGTATTCTCCGAGGATATTATAACACTATTGTACTCTATTTTGTGCAATGAGAATGTGCAATGTACGCTGACACGTAACAGAACAATCGTGATGAAATGGATCTTAAATGGAAATGATATGTTCATCATTAATTAATCATATGCTAGGATCGGAAAATATCATTGAAAGATTGAAATAAATTATATATATATATATATATATATATATATATATATATATATATATATATATATATATATATATATATATTATATATACCCAGGAATTATTTTACAAATCATTCAAGAGGTTCTTTCGAAACTCTAACAACCGGGGTTTGATCGAATGCCTCATAAAGTTCACATGCGATTTCATTTCCAAGACTTTTTAAATGACCATTGGATTGTCATTAGTGAGACGACACTCTCATGTGGCAGACGTCATATGGATTTAATTGGATCGTTTCTAATTGACCGCTTTAAATTTTTAAAGATAAAATGATGATCCCTCTGTTTGTTGTGACCTCTTGACCCAGATTTCCTCTCTACTATTGCCTCTTTTTGAAAACTTATTCCCCATTCTCTTGATGGTTCTTGAATAAACAATGAGAATGCATTTAGCTCTAATTTGAAATGATGATCCCTCTTCCTGTTGTGACCTCCTGATTCAGTTTTAATCTCTACGCTTCCCTCTTTTATAAAACTTATTCACAATTCTCTTGATGGTACTTGAATAAACAATAAGAATGTATTTAATTCTAATTACAAATGATGATCCATCTCCATGTTGTGACCTCCTGATCCAGTCTTCCTCTCTACTGTTCCCTCTTTTTTAAAACTGGTTCACCATTCTCTTGATGGTTCTTGAATAAACAATAAGAATGCATTTAGCTCTAATTTGAAATGATGATCCCTCTTGCTGTTAATTCTCTATTCAGTTTTAGCTCTAAGTTAATCTTTTTCCCTTATTCACCATTATCTTGATGGTTTTTGAATAAACAATAAAAGGATTTAGCTCTAATTTGAAATGATGATCCCTCTTCCTTTTGTGACCTTCTGTCCAAATTCCTCTGATACCTTTTGCTTTTTTTCTCCAATTATTTTTGCATTCTCTTGAATGTTTCCTTTAAACAATAAAAAGGCATTTAGCTCTAATTTAAAATGATGATCCCTCTTCCTGTTGAATTCTCCCTTCTTTTTAGCTCTTTCCTCTCTATGTTCCCTCTTTTTTAAAACTCCAATTTTTTAGCTCTAAATTCTCTTGATGATGGTTCTGGAATAAACAATAAGAATGATTTTGCTCTAATTTGAAATGATGATCCCTCTTCCTGTTGTGACCTTCTTGATCCAGTTTTCCTCTCTAAATGATTCCCTCTTTTTTCCAAACTTATTCCCCATTCTCTTGATGGTTTGCTGAATAAACAATAAGAAGGCATTTAGCTCTAATTTGAAAATGATGATCCCTCTTGCTGAATTCTCCAACCTTTTAACCAAATTTTCCTCTCCTCTTCCTGAATTTGAAAATTTTTCACTAAATTAAAATGATGGTTCTTGAATAAACAATTCTCCAATTCTTATCTCTAATTTGAAATGATGATCCCTCTTCCTGAATGTGACCTCCAAGTTTTTTTACTGTTCCCTCTTTTTTTTAAATGATGATTCCTCATTCTCTTGATGGTTCTTGAATAAACTCTAATTATGAATGTATTTAGCCTCTTGCTAATTTGAAATGATGATCCCTCTTCCTGTTGTGAATTCTTCTGATCCAGTTTTTATGATCTCCTCTTGCTGAATTCCCCAATTTTTTTTAAACTGGTTCAAAATTCTCTTGATGGTTCTTGAATAAACAATATCTCCAATATTTTAGCTCTAATTTGAAATGATGATCCCTCTTCCTGTTGTGAATTTCTGATCCAGTTTTTAGCTCTACTGTTCCTCTTTTTAAAACTTTTGCTGAATTTCTCTTGATTCTTTTTGAATAAACAAAATGATGATCATTTAGCTTAATTTGAAATGATCTCCCTTAAAATGTTGATCCTTCTTGATGAATTTTCCTCTTTTCTTTATTTTTTTATTCACCATTATCTTGATGTTTCTTGAATAAACAATAAAAATTATTTATCTCTAATTTGAAATGATGATCCCTCTTCCTGTTGTGACCTCCTAATCCAGTTTTTAGCTCTACTGTTCCCTCTTTTTTAAAATGGTTCACCATTCTCTTGATTTTTCTTGAATAAACAATATGAATGTATTTAATTCTCTAATTTGAAAATGATGATCCCTCTTCCTTTGTGACCTTCTGATCCAGTTTTCCTCTGAATGATCCCTCTTTTTTAAAACTTATTCCCCATTCTCTTTAGCTTTGGTTCTTGAATCTTGCTGAATTCTAAGAATTCATTTAGCTCTAATTTAAAATGATGATCCCTCTTGCTGAATTCTGACCAATTGATTAGTTTTCCTCTCTAAAATGATTCCCTCTTTTTGAAAATTCCAATTCTTTTAGCCATTAAAATGATGTTTCTTGAATAAACAATTCTCCAAGGCATTTAGCTCTAATTTGAAATGATGATCCCTCTTGCTGTTGTGACTTCTTTTCCAGTTTTCCTCTCTTGCTGTTCCCTTTTTTTAAAACTGGTTCAAATTCTCTTGATGGTTCTTGAATAAACAATAAAATTATTTTTAGCTCTAATTTGAAATGATGATCCCTCTTGCTGAATTCTCCTTCTTTTCCAGTTTTAAGTTAAAATGATGATCCCTCTTTTTAAAACTTATTCTTTATTCTAAATTGTTCTGGAATCCCTCTTGCAATTGGAAGGCATTTTAGCTCTAATTTAAAATGATGATCCCTCTTGCTGTTGTGACCTCCTCATCCAGTTTTCCTCTCTACTGTTCCCATGATGATTTTTTTAAAAATTTTTTTACCATTCTCTTGATTGTTCTGAATAAACTTGCTAAGAATTATTTAGCTTAGCTCTAAGTTGAAATGATGATCCCTCTTCCTGTTGTTCTCCTCCTTTTTTCCAGTTTTCCCTCTCTACTGAATTCTCCAATTCTTTTTATTCACCATTCTCTTGATGGTTCTTGAATAAACAATAATTTTTTAGCTCTAATTTGAAATGATGATCCCTCTTGCTGTTGTCCTCCAATTCTTTTCCAGTTTTCCTTGAATGTTCTTGCTCTTTTTCCAAATTATTCAAGTTTCTCTTGATTGTTCAGGAATAAACAATAAGAATTTTTAGCTCTAATTTAAAATGATGATCCCTCTTGCTGTTGTGACCTCCTTTATCCAGTTTTCCTCTGATCCTACTGTTGAATTCTCCATTTTCTTTTAGCTCTTCACCATTCTGATGATCCCTTTGCTTGAATAAAATTTAAGAATGCTTTAGTTCTAAAATGATGATCCCTCTTGCTGTTGTTCTCCAATTGATTTAGCTCTAATTCCTCTCTTGTGATCCCTCTTTTGAAAATTTATTTTTATTCTCTTAAAATGATGTTCCCTTTGCTGAAACAATCCAAAGGCTTTTAGCTCTAATTTAAAATGATGATCCCTCTTGCTGTTTGACCTCCAATCCAGTTTTCTAAGTCTAAAAATGTTGATCCCTTTTGAAAAAAATTATTTTATTCTCTTTGATTGTTCTGGAATAAATTCTCCAATCTTTTTAGCTCTAATTTAAAATGATGATCCCTCTTGCTGAATTTGTCCACCTCCTGATCCAGTTTTCCTCTCTACTGTTCCCAATTCTTTTTAAAACTTATTCAAAATTCTCTGATCCCTCTTGAATAAACAATAAGAATGCATTTAGCTCTAATTTAAAATGATGATCCCTCCTTGTTGTGAATCTTGATCCAATTCCCTCTTTTGTTCCTAAGTTTTAAAATGATTCCCCCATCCTCTTGATGGTTCTTCTCCAAACAATAAGAAGGCATTTAGCTCTATGATCCCTGAAATGATTCCTCTTCCTTTTTGACCTTTGCAGTTTTTTTTCTACTGTTCCTTTCTTTTTAAAACATTCGTCATTCTTTTGGTTTTGAATAAAAATGATGATCCTCTTTGCTGAATTCTCCAATGATTTTTCTAAGTTAGAAAATGATGATTCATTCACCAATTTTTCTTAAAACTTATTGATCCCTCTTGTTCTGAATTCTCCAAAGAAGTTTTTAGCTCTAATTTTTCATGATGATCCCTCTTGCTGTTCTCCAATTCTTTTTAGATCCAGTTTTTCCAATGATACTGTTCCCCTTTTTTTCTCCAACTTATTTTAGCTTCTCTTGATGGTTCTTGAATTGCTGAATAAGAATTCATTTAGCTCTAATTTAAAATGATGATCCTCTTGCTGTTGTCCACCTCCTCATCCAGTTTTCTCTCTAAAAATGAATGATTTTTAAAATTCCTCCAATTCTTTAGCTTTTAAGTTAAAATGATGATCCCTCTTGCTGAATTCTAAGAATTCTTTTTAGCTCTAATTTGAAATGATGATCCCTCTTCCTGAATTCTCCAATTCTTTTTCCAGTTTTCCTGATGATCCTTCCCTTGAATTTAAAACATTTTTAGCTCATTCTAAAATGATGGTTCTTGAATAAATTCTCCAAGGCATTTAGCTCTAATTTGAAATGATGATCCCTCTTGCTGTTCTCCAATTCTTTTAACCAAGTTTTGATCCTCTTGCTGAATTCCTCTTTTTTTAGCTCTAACTTATTCATGATTCTCTTGATTGTTCTGAAATAAACCAAAGAATGCATTTAGCTCTAATTTGAAATGATGATCCCTCTTCCTGTTGTGACCTCCTGATCCAGTTTTTCTCTCTACTAAGTTAAAATTTTTAAAACCTATTCACCAATTCTCTTGATGGTTTTGAATCTACCATAAAATGATTTCCTCTTGCTTGAAATGATGATCCCTCTTGCTTTTTAGCTCCTCATCCAAAATTCCTCTCCCTGCTGAATTCTCTTTTTTTTTTGCTTATTCAAATATGATCTTGATTGTTCTGAATTCTCCAATTCTTTTTAGCTCTAATTTAAAATGATGATCCTTCTTCCTGTTGAATTCTCCAATTCTTTTAGTTTTCCTAAAATGATGATTCCTTGTTTTTTTCTCCAACTTATTCCCCATTCTCTTGATGGTTCTTGAATAAACAATAAGAAGGCATTTAGCTCTAATTTAAAATGATGATCCCTCTTGCTGAATTCCTCCTCATCCAGTTTTCTCTAAGTTAAAATGATGATCCTTTTGAAAACTTATTCACCATTCTCTTGATTGTTCTGATCCCTCTTAAACAATAAGAATGTATTTAGCTCTAATTTGAAATGATGATCCTCTTTCCTGTTGTGACCTCCTGATCCAGTTTTCCTGATCTACTGTTCCCTCTTTTTTTTTTTTAGCTATTCACCATTCTCTGATGGTTCTTGAATAAACCATAAGAATTCATTTAGCTCTAATTTGAAATGATGATCCCTCTTGCTGAATGACCTCCTCATCCAGTTTTCCTCTCTACTGTTAAAATGATTTTTAAACTTATTCACCATTCTCTTGATTGTTCTGGAATAAACAATAAGAATGTATTTAGCTCTAATTTGAAATGATGATCCTTCTTCCTGTTGTTAAAATCCTGATCCAGTTTTCCTCTTGCTGACTGTTCAATTCTTTTTAAAACTTATTCCCCATTCTGATGATGGTTCTTGAATAAACAATAAGATTCTTTTAGCTCTAATTTGAAATGATGATCCCTCTTGCTGTTGTGACCTCCTCATCCAGTTTTCCTCTCTACTGGTCCCTCTTTTTTAAAACTTATTCACCATTCTCTTGATTGTTCTGGAATAAACAATAAGAATGTATTTAGCTCTAATTTGAAATGATGATCCCTCTTCCTGTTGTGACCTCCTGATCCAGTTTTCCTCTCTACTGTTCCCTCTTTTTTAAAACTTATTCACCATTCTCTTGATGGTTTTTGAATAATCAATGAGAATGCATTTAGCTCTAATTTGAATTGATGATCCCTCTTCATGTTGTGACCTCCTGACCGAGAAAAAAAAAACTCCATTAGTTTCGTCGGTTTTTGTTATTAAACATTTCGTCGTATGGACAAATATGTTGTCACGCGATT
>CAHIKZ030001462.1:190000-207500 GCA_903632075.3 Acanthosepion pharaonis | reverse complement strand
TATAGTTAACGCTATTAGCCATTATCAGAGCATTCTGCAATTTCTAGTCTTACGAGAAGGTTCTAATAATGCCTAAAGGTAAAGAATTGACTATTTCACAAAAACAACACATTTTGTCTCTTTGGAAAGATGGGAACATTTACAGAACGATTTCTAACAACCTGAATATTCCTTTTACTACATTGCTTTGTTCATTGCATGGTTTAAAACTCGTAACAGCAACGAAAACCAAAGACGAACAGGTGCTCTGAGGAAGATTTCTCTAAGATCAGCAAGGATATTAGGACGCCAGATCCAACAAAATCCACAGGTTACCCGAGAAGATCTGCAGGAACATCTGCGTGCATTAGGGATTAAAGTAACCAAGCGTACAATAAGTAATGAACTACACAAAAACAGTCTGAAATCACGCATCCCAAGGAAGACTCCACTCCTCTTGAAACGACACAGAGATGCTAGGCTAAAATTCATTAGAGAGCATAAGGATAAAGAATATTCGTTTTGGGGAAAAGTACTATGGACAGATGAAACTAAAATAGAGTTGTTTGGTCATAATTATCGAAATCATGTGTGGAGGAAGGACGGTGAAGCCTACTTACCAAAGAACAACTGTAAAGTTTGGTGGTGGCAGTATCATGATCTGGGGCTGTTTTTCTGCAAAAGGTGTTGGCAGAATATCAATAATAGATGGCAAGATGAATACCGAAAGATACCAGAAAATCCTGCAAGACAATTTAATGCGTTCTGTTGAGACTTCAGCTACCTCCTGATTGGGTTTTCCAACTGGATAATGATCCTAAGCATACCGCTAGATCTACAAGGAAATGGTTAGCTGAAAGTAACGTTGATGTCTTGCAATGGCCAAGTCAGTCCCCAGACTTGAACCCAATAGAGAATTTAAGGCGATATTTGAAAATTCAAAAATGGGAAAAGAGCACCAACAAATATCAAGAATTTGAAGACAATATGCCAAGAAGAATGGGACAAAATACCACTCAATGTGTGCAAATCATTAGTTGAGACGTACAGGAATAGACTGGTAGCTGTTGAACTCAATAAAGGATATTCCACAAAGTATTAAATTAAGTTAATATGCTTTTTTTTTGTTTTGTACGAATACTTTTGTCATCAGTTAAAATGAAAAAAATGTATTAATTTCTGTTAGAATAAGAATTAATTAAGTTTATTACTATTTTTTAATAAAATGTATCTTTACACATAAAATGTATCAAAATTTGTTTTAGTTAAAGCTTTTACATTTATAAAAATACAATTTTTCATGTGTACGAATATTTATTTCCTCCCAATATATATATATATATATATATATATATATATATATATATCAAATATCAAGCGAATTCTGTTATATATAAATACAACTGTAGTTGTGGAGTCAGCTACATAGGCAGGCGTACCCAACGACTAGATGCTAGAATAAAACAACACGTGCAAGGTAAGATCAGGAATCATACCTTAGTTCCAAATGAACTGATCCCAAATACCTATGAACAGGTGTGCAACTGAATTCATTGTTGACTGGTATACTGTTTTGTCCCAGTCACACTCTTTATGAAATCACTTAAAAGTACAGGTTTCAATGTATATCAAGTCTTACAAACCTCTCTGTAAACAGCGTGATTGTTTGCTGGGGCTTGCCATCATTAGTCTCTTGTACTTCCTCCCACCGCCCACTGTATTTTTTTTGTCCTCTCATCAATCATCCGCAAATTTAAAAAAATTGTTGTATTTTACTCCCTATTAAAAAATTATGGGCGCGAAAACCAGTTTTGCTCTTTCATAATTTTCTTGTTTTTATTTATGAAACAATATTCAGCTAAATGACTTTTAACATATATATATATATATATATATATATATATATATATATATATATATATATATATATATATATATATATATTCTAGAGATATATATAGATAAAAAGAAAGAAGGAAAAGAAAATTAGAAAGGAAGAATGAGAAACATGTACTCACACTAAAATACTAACTGCTTACTGTAAATCTGTATAGTGACCTGTAATAAATTGTCCCTATAAAATTTAGGATTTCGAATGCCGAAAATAATAGGCATCTTCTGTTTCACTTTGAAGATTGCTGCAACACAATCTTCCAGACAGCTATTTTCCCCGTGGTCACCCTTGTGTTAGATTCAGTTAATGCAATTTGATCATATAATTGCTCTTACCGAACGATCGTCGGCCATGATAGCGAATTGATTTATCGGGATATTTGGATTGACTAAAAGATAGGAACAAGATGGCGCCGGCCGGAAAGCGAGCAAAATGACTTGCAGATGGTCACGTGAGGGCACCATCAATATCATCATCTCATAATGTTGCCCCCGCTTCGCGTGGCGAGAGGGTGGTGCGGGTTAAATGAGTGGGAGGTGGTTGTTAGACACGTGTAAAAATTGACAAAACTTCGGCGTCCGGGGTTTGTGGGGGGTGGTCTCCGTGAAGAAAGTGGCATCTTCAAGAAGGAAACTACTGACAGGGATGTTATCAATGTGGACATTTGTGAAGACAGACTGTGTAGAGGCGACATCTTTCTGCCGTGTATAAGGGCGGAGTTCGAACTTAGTGAACTTTTATCCAAATTCCAGAGCCTCACCCTGACATCGAGAGACTCTAAAACATAAAATGTCTCTCCGAAACCCATTTTGACATTCGGTTAATGGGAGGGGGATTATTACCGTCCCGACCCCACCCTTGTCAAAGAATGGAATCAAATGACTAATGACCCCTTTTTTTTGTTCAGACTTTGTGAAATAATTGCTTCTTCATTTGAATAGGCTACTTTTCTCGTTTTCTGTTCTTTTTCCTTTTTTTTCTTTCTTCCTTTTTGTCTTTTTTCGTTTTTGATGCTCTCTTTTCGTTTCCAGTGTCTTTCTTGTTTCTTTCTTTCTTTTTTTTGTGTATCTTTCTTTCTTTTTTTTTATTGTCTTTATGTATTTCTTATTTGTCTTTCTTTCTTCTTCGATTCCTCCTCCTTCCTCTTTCCATTGCCATTTCTTCTTTGATTTCTTCATAATCTCAGCTCCTTACAATTTTCATTTTTTCTACATCCTTTCTCTTGTACTAACTCTTCATGCTTTACTTTTCTTGAATTTCTTCTTCTTCTTCTTGTTCATTTGTTTTCTTCTTTCAATCCCCATCTTTTGGCTTTTATTCATTTTCGATATTTTTCTTCTTCAACTTTCTTCGCTTGAAATTCCTTCTCTCCTCGTGTTTCTTCACTCTTCTTATTCTTTAACATTTTTCTTTTGAGCCGCCATTCTCTTCTCCTTCTCCTCCGTCTTCTTCTTCTGATCTTCCTTCTACCGCTTCTTTTTTCCTTTTCCATCGCTGTTATTCTTTTTGCATGTTTTTTTTTTGTCTTTTGATCTTCCTGTCCAATCTCTCTCTCTTCTTTTTCTTCTTTCTTCTTCTTCTTCTTCTTCTTCTTCTTCTTATTATTATTATTATTATTATTAATATTAATATTATTATTATTTTCCCTTACTATTCTTATTCATTTCTACTTCTTCTTCTTCTTCTTCTTATTATTATTATTATTATTATTAATATTATTATTTTCCCTTACTATTCTTCTTCTTCTTCTTCTTCTTCTTCTTCTTCTTCTCTTATTTTCCCTTACTATTCCTATTCATTTCTTCTTCTTCTTCTTCTTCTTCTTCTTCTTCTTCTTCTTCTTCTTCTTCTTCTCTTATTTTCCCTTACTATTCTTATTCATTTCTTTTTCTTCTTCTTCTTCTTCTTCTTCTTCTTCTTCTTCTTCTTCTTCTTCTTCTTCTTCTTTTTCTTCTTCTTCTTCTTCTTCTTTTTCTTCTTCTTCTTCTCTTATTTTCCCTTACTATTCCTATTCATTTCTTCTTCTTCTTCTTCTTCTCTTATTTTTCCTTGCTATTCCTATTCATTTCTTCTTTTTCTTCTTCTTCTTCTTCTCTTATTTTCCCTTACTATTCCTATTCATTTCTTCTTCTTCTTCTTCTTCTTCTTCTTCTTCTTCTTCTTCTTCTTCTTCTTCTTCTTCTTCTTATTTTCCCTTACTATTCCTATTCATTTCTTCTTTTTCTTCTTCTTCTTCTTCTTCTCTTATTTTCCCTTACTATTCCTATTCATTTCTTCTTCTTATTCTTCTTCTTCTTCTTCTTCTTCTTCTTGCTCGTCTTGTATCCTTCTTCTTCTTCTTCTTCTTCTTCTTCTTCTTCTTCTTCTTAACTCTTATTATTTTACCTTCTTCTTCTTAAGATCCCTCTTCTCTTTTTTTTTCATCCTTTATGTTCTCTTTTTATTTGACTTTTATTATTATTTTTTTTTCTTCTCAAATGCCCCCTTCCATTGCTTTCTCCTTTCTCCTCACCTTTTATTCGTCTCCTTTTGTTTTCTTCTTCTCTTATTTCTTTTCTCGCTTCTTCTTCCTTTTGGCCCTATTTTTCTTTTTCCTTCTTTCCATACTTTTTTCTTTTTTCTTATTCTTCACTATCATTCTTCTTCTTCTTCTTCTTTATCTTCTTCTTCTTCTTCATCATCTTCTTGTTGTTCTTCTTTTTTCCTTCTTCTACTTCTTCTTCTTCTTCATCTTCTTCTTCTTCTTCTTCTTCTCCCCTTCTTCTTCTTCTTTTTCCCTTCTTTTACTTTTTCTTATTCTTCTTCTTCTTCACTTATTCTTATTCTCCCCTTCTTCTTCTTCCCTTCTTCTTCTTCTTCTCATCATATTGAGTCCGACTTTCAAGAAGCGTGTTTTTTTTTTTTTGTATCAGATTTTTTACGGCGGCATTTTTAAATTGTTTATTAATACTTTCTTTTAAATATTGAATTAATTTAAAAAAAAAACAATGCCTTATAGATGCGTTGTACCAAATTGCAAAGGGAATTATAAAAACGGCCCTAAAAAATGTACATGTATTTTCTTTCCCTAAAGATAAAAAATTATCTGATGTTTGGATTCGTACAATCAGAAGAGATCATTTTTCACCAACTAAATTCAGCAGAGTGAGTATTTTTTATATTAAAAAATAAGTAAATTTTATTGAAACTTTAATGATAAAATTAATACCATGTCTTTGTAATTCATAACATAAAGTTAATAAGACATAAATCTAGCGAGAAAGTTTAGACATTCATTCTCGTACGTGTTGCTTTTTTCTTCTAAAAAAATTCATTTTTTTTTTCGTTCATTTTTTCAGAAATAAACTTTTTTGTAGAAATTTTCGACATAAATTCATTCATGAATTCCTAAAGGAATATTTTATATGCATAAAAATAATTCTAATAATTTTAACGATTTTTAGAATTGTTTTATTCGTGACTAAATGAAACTTTAATTGAATTAATTTCATATCTGTAATTCACAACACATTTTAAAACAAAGTTTTGTTTTAAAAAGTTATTAAACTCAATTGAAACTTTGAGGATTAAAATAATTTCATATCTTTATAATTCACAAAACATTAAAAACAAAGTTGCAAAAGTTTTTAAAAAAATTAAATGTAATTTTTATAAAAAATAACTTTTTCAATATAAATTCATAAAGGAATCTTTTTATAGGCATAAAATAATTGAATTTTTTTTTTTTAGAATTATTATAATTTAACAATTTTTTAGAATTGTTTTATTCATTAGAATGTTTTTTTTTTTGTTATCATTTTAAATTAAAAAAAATGAATAAACGTTAAAAATTTTCTCTTATTTGTACATAGCTTCGTCACTAATAATCTTTTGTTGAATTCTCTCCACTTTTCCTAAAATTATTAATGCTTCATATTACTGTAGATTTTTTTGCTGATTGATTTTCTTAGATTTTCACAAGAATTTAAAATAGGTTTGGTTTTTAAAATCTTTTTTTTAGGTATGTGAACTACATTTTCGACCGGAGGACATAAGGAGAGAATCGTCAGCTTTTGACAAAAAAAAAAAAAAAAAAAAAAAACAGGTGCCACAATTGCAGTTAAACTAAAAAATATATATCTTCGTGATGGTGCTATTCCTAGAATTTTCCCAAACTGTCCCTCATATTTATCTTCATTGAATACTTCTAGAGAGTCACCAGATTCCAGGAGAATCCGACTAGAGAAAGTATTAATGATGACTTAGCATATAAAATGCAGAAGAAATTCCATAATGTTAATGATCTAGAAGGGAAATTAAATTTCCTTGATAGAAATTACTGGAGTTTTGTTAGGCAGCAAGAGACACTTATTATATTCAGCATCATCAAATCCCCATATCCAAAAATCAATCTGTCTCTTGTAATTGAATCTGATTTTGCAGTACATGTGTTTTGTAGAGATGTGGAAATGCATTCAATAGGGGACTATAAGATTCCTAAACATGTAACTGATCAAAATACTCTTGAAATTCTGATAGAAAACATGAAGAAAATGGACACAGAACAACAGCAAACTGAACCTCAAAATATGATTTTTATATTAAAATTGGTAATGTCATTTCTACTATTGGTGCAAGAAGAATCAAACAAACATTTTAATACAATTAAATTTATATATGAGCAGCTAAATTTAATGACACAAAATAAGCTTTATTATTCAACAGAAATGATTATATTTTCTTCATTGTTATATAACTGCTCCCCTAAAGGGTACAGATTGTTAAGAGACAGCAAAAATATAATTTTACCTAGCTATTCAACCATTAAAAGACTAACATTATCAACATATATGAATCCTTTGATTGAGCAACATAACAATTTTCTTATGTATATTAAAAATAAATTTAAGCTCCTAGTGCAGAAGGACATCACAGTATCTTTACTTGTTGATGAAATTCATCTAAAACCTTATTTAGATTATAAGGGTGGTAATATTGTTGGCTTATCTGACAACAGCAGTGAAGCTGCAACAAGTGCTTTTGCTTTCATGATTAGCAGTGTATTCTCACAATATAAAGATGTTGTGCATGTTATGCCAACTAAATGTCTTAAAGCTGAGAAGTTATTTGACATAGTTAAATGCATAATAATTGGTTTAGAGGAGATAGGCTTTCAAGTATTATCAATTATAACAGATAATAATGCTATAAATAAAAAAAAGCTATATCTTTCTTTTGCAGTCCTCCAAAGCTTTTCATTGTATATCCACACCCAGTTATAAAGTCTCGACCCTTTTCTTCCTTTTTTGACTCAGTCCATATATTAAAATGCATTAGAAACAATTGGCTTGGTCAAAAAAAACTATGCAAATAAATGCATGCTGTTCCCCAAATTTTGTCATAATGGAAATCATGAATTAGATAATATCCAAAGTGCCCCATTTTCTACCTTACAGAAACTTCATGCCTTAGAATCTCAGTCAATTTTGAAATATTGTTATAAATTAACCTCAAAGGCACTTTCTCCTACTAATCTTGAAAGGCAAAATGTTAATTTAGTTCTTGCAAATTTTTAATGAATACACTATTCAAGGATTATTGACTTTAGGAAAACAGAAATATTTGCCTAATTTTGCAGAAGTTGCAGAATATATAAACATATTTTATATTTGGTGGACAATAATGAATGTTAAAACACCATATAAAGGTTGTCGGCTTAGAAATAAATACTGCAATCCACTTAGAATGAATGAAGAAAATTTTAGATTTCTCTCTGTATTCTGTTACTGGTTAGAATCTTGGAATAGCATTTCTGGAAGAAATGGCAAATTAACAAAGGAAACCTTCACTGCTTTGCATCATACAACCTATGCATTTCTAGAACTGACCAAGTATTGCATAGAAGAACTGAAAATGCTGTACATATTACCAGGCAAATTTCAAACTGATCACCTTGAAGCAAGGTTTGGTCAATACCGACAACTTAGTGGGGATCAGTATAATATCTCGATACGTCAAATATTTGAGTGTGAAAAAAAATTTAGAATGCAATCAGCTTTAAAATTGAGCTTACCATTTAATCAGCAATGCATTAAAATTGATTTAAAGAGTTTAAAGAACCAAACTGGGATGAAGTGACAGAGGAGGAAAAGTTATATATATATATAAATATAGAATTGATGTTAAAGAGGCTGATGTTAATAATTGTAGAGAAGTTCTACCTGTAATGCTATAATTAGCGGGTTATTGCTGTAATGCAGTTTTTAAGAAAATTAAATGCAATAGTTGCAAGGATTTAATATCTGGAAGTGTAACAGATAATGTGGAAGAAATACCTGAAATAAGCAGCTATTTTCAGGAGATTAATAGACGTTCTCTCTTATATCCTAATGATAAAACTATCAATTTTGTTCTCTATAATTATGTAGTCATTGATAAACTGATAAAAAAATCATTCTTTTCTTCATTCTGTAAATCAAAGAAAAATAGCCATGCATATAACATTGAATGTTTTGGCAGATTATGAGCTTCTTTTTTGATGTTGACACTTGTGATGAGGGTCACAATATAGAAAAAAATACAAAGAATGTTTGTCTGGAGCTCTACAAATGCTCTTTTAAATAATTTTTGTTCTAGGAAAATAATAATATTAACAAATAACAAGTTAAGCAAAAAAAACTTCAAACATTCAGCTAAATTTTGTATCAGTAACCTATTTTTTCTGAAAGTATTATTTGATTTTTAAATCTATTTATTGTTTGTATCTAATTTATTTGCTTGTTTGTATTTATTTGTTTATTATTTATGTTTAATTGTTTTATTTATTCATCATAATTATTTTATTTATTCATCATTTAATTATAATTTGTTTATTTAATTATTGTTTGTTCCCTAATTCATAATTCAGTTGTTACTGTATTTGAGTAATAATCTCTTCTTAATGATTACAAAATTGTAACTTTACAGAATAATTTTATTTAAACTGAAATAAAACATGCAAATTAAAACAATGCTGATTATGATTTATAAAAAATTTTCAAATGTGAAACAATTAAAATCATGAACGAATTTCAGTCTTAAAATTGTCTGTCTGTAACCTACTTTTCTATAAGTATTATTTGAATTTTAAATCTCTTTTTTTGTATCAAATTTATTTACTTTCTTGTATTTAGTTTATTTTTATTTCTTATTTATAATTTACTTGTAATTTGCTCGTCTGATTGTTTGTTTCCTCATTCATAATTGAGTTGTTTCTGTAGTGTAAATAATAATAATCATTAAATACTTACGATATTGTAACTTTACAGAATAATTACTAAAATTAAGATAAAAACATGCAAATTAAAACAATACTGATTATGATTAAGAAAATGTTTTCAAATTTGAAACAAATAAAATAATGAACTAATTTCAATCTTTAAAATTTAATGAAATGTAACATGATGTTTAATTTCTTTACTTTAACAAAACATTCAGCAACAACATTTTTTTCTTATCGGTTATTTTTTTTAAATTAATATGAAATAAATTTCTGTATAAAATCCAATTCTGTTTTCTTCTTTTATAAATGTATTTTTAAAAAGTTTTCTAAAACCAATTTTTTTTCTTACAATTTTTCGTTACATTATGATTACTGTCTGTTTCACTGGACATTTGGACGTACATTTGTCGGTGGTCACGTCACGCCGAATATATATATAAACGGCCGAAACGTTTTGATAAATATGGCAACAAAGATGAGGACAATAGTCCGAATAATGTAAATAGTGTACAAAATACCTCATCTCAGAAAAGTGGACAGATAATGAGAAACACACTATTAAGGAGAGAGGACAATAAATGAACAGGAATTAAGAAGACAGAAGATAACGACTGACATTGCACTTAGATTTCTGTGGATCAAATTTGACCGGAAAGCAAGAAGCCGGAAGAGAGTTCCACAAGCGCGAAGTGCTAGAGAAGAAAATATCAGCATAGAACTTACGGTAATATCTAGCCATTTAAACTGTGAATTGGTGGGCCTTGCCGCCAATCTAGTACTGCGCTTCAATTTTTAAAAACTATGCATTTTAGAGAAGAGTTCATTAAAACAATCACCATGCATTTTAGAAAGAAAAGTTCCAATAAAACAATCACCATTCAGAAGATATTTACAGAAAATAGTTAAAAGAAATAATTTTCAATGCCGAATGGGAAACAAAGGTGTGTAAATCCCACTGGCCAATTTGGGCAGAACCAATGATCTTCTTGATAGATTCTTTACGTGTCCTTGTGGATGACAATTTAACATAGTGTAGAAGACGAAAAAGATCATTTTAGCACTTCTTCGTTCAACATGCAATATACATTTTAATGGTAGTATTAATAAAAAGCGGGTTCCACTCAATTGGAGTCTCCCCATGAAAATCTAATACTGGTGTCAACCTGGTCAAGTTTGGGCTTCCCGAGCATAAAATCCTGACCCTTGTACTAAACTCTTTGTAAAAAAAGAGTCCAAAAAATATTGTCTACGTGTCCTTATATATATGATATATTTATATTTATATATATATAATAAAAGTTTCTCCAATTAAACCAGGAAACAGTAATATTAAAATGTTCAATAAATATATGAATAAAATAAAAAAAATAACTGGTCAGACGAAAAAGATCATTTTAGTTTCACTTCTTCGTTAAGATCTGACATGCAATATACATTTTTAGAGAAACAACCCCATATACACTCCGTAAAATCTATTGTAGAAAAAAAAAAAAAACTTCCACTCAAACATGGAAACAATAAACAAAAGCAAAAATTCTTGGAACTATACTTACAAACAATTTTTCCCCAACCTGGACAAAATCAACTATGGAAGTCTCTTGACCGTTATCTTTAAATGTCATCCGGTAACAGAAGTCTTGGTTTATGCCAACGGCTTTCCATAATTGCCTCCTACTTCTCAATTCAACTCTCGCGTGGTCAAGTCTGACGTCAAAATAGCTGCGGTTCGATTTATATATTATATATCTTATATGCATATATATATTATATATATAATAAAAAATTGTTCATAGTAATTAAACCAGAAAACAGACTATCAAAAATGTCTTGTCCGTATATTGCTAAATATATTGTAACAAAAATTGTCATCTTTTAAAATGAAATTATGTCAGCATGAACGCTTAGATTGGATTAAAAAATATTGAAGAATATTGTTGTTTTTTTCTTCGTTTAATGATAATGTTATTATAATACATACATACAGACGTTATACAAAAAATTTACATAAAAAAAATAGACAACACTTGTCTATATTATTTAATGAAACATGTATGAATATATATATATATATATATGTGTGTGTGTGTGTGTGTAAAGATAAAAGACTGTATTATTAGATTATTAAATTATTAATAATAAATTATTATTAAATAGTGTCTTTTCTACAGGTAAACTTTTGAGAAAATGTTCAAATATATATATATATATATATATATATATATATATATATATATATATATATATATATATATATATGTATGTATATAAATAAAAAGAAAGAACAGTAAGATATATAATAAGATATATAATAAGATATATAATCCGGTGTTCTTATAGATATTTTTATTTTATCAAGCGATTGAGGATGAAATGGAACTAATGTCTTTAATTTAATTACAAAATTAAATTCGGGGCATTTAGCTTCCATTTTTGAAACATGGTTAGAACTGTGTAGCGAAAAAAAACTATATTTTAGATCAATTAATTTATAATATATATATATATATATATATATATATATATATATATATATATATATATATATAAAGAAGAGCGAGAGAGATTACTAATTGATGCTTTGTAAACAGAACAGTATTGGAAAACAGCATTTCACCTTCATTCTTTTGAAAACAATAATATCAAATTGTAATGGTATTGGCCTATAGGATTTGTCCTCTTTGCATATGTTGGTTATAATATGTAGATAAAGAGAGAGACAGGAGAAATTTGACTACTAATTACGTGACGTAGTAAAAGTACAATACAACAATATGGCTTCACTGATAAGTCGTTTGGAAGGACCAGATTTTGTCGAGACTTGGATCCGGCTTTTTTCGACCAAGGCTGGGGCTAAAAACGTGGAATTACAATCAGACAAGAGGGGTGGGGGAATAAAATAACCGTGCTCTTCCCAGCTTCAAAAGGTTGTGTATTTATAATGAAAATTTATTTTATGAAAAAATGAATCTGACTTTCGTCGAAACTTGATAAGTGATGATAAAAAGAAATTTACAGCCTAAAAAGAAACTTGTCACAGCGGAAATAACTAAATTTCAGTCCATTGAACAGAAATGAGATGAACCAGGTCATGTAATATCTTTAGAGATTAAGAGAAACTAGCAGATTCTGCGAATTTTGGAAACTGGGAACTTGGGATTTGACTATAGAGGTCGAAATGATCCAATTACGGTTGATTTAAAGTATGGCTGATACAATTGATAAGATATTGGAAGAATTACAATGAACTAATTTATCTCTAGCTGCGTGTCAGTGAGTTATACAACAACTGTAACTGATTAAAATGTGTAATTCTACTGAGATCAATGTTGAAACGTACGCTACAATAAAGGATCAGATCTATTGTCTGGAGCACACACACAGAGAGAGAGAGAGAGAGAGAGAGAGAGAGAGAGAGAGATCGACAATTTTTATTAGATAAAACATACCTATTAAAGTCGAATCATAAGCATCTAGGGTGTATTTTTTAACCCTAGAAAAGAGCTACCACAAGTTACTTTTTCCAGAATTATAAGGTGGGCAATAAAATTAATGGCATATGATTTTGACATTGAGTACGTAAAAGGAAATACAAATACCACACGTCGACGTGCTGTTAAAGTTACAATTTAATAAGAATAAAATAAAATGGATGTCTCGGATAAAGAAATATTACATTGGGTTGAAACTAACATAATCTCTACGAAGATTGAAAACTCGGCATGATCTGATATTAAACAGGATTGCTGAGACAGTAATAAGAAAAAGTGGAGTTATTTCTTCTAAAGCTGAAAGTCCTTCTAAAGAAATAAGGTATAAATTAACGATGGAAAACGGATTTATATGCAGTGGAAAAGTACCAACAGGAACAGTAAGAAATATATATTTTAAAAGGTGTGCATGACGATGTACATTGTGTGATAACGGCAACACAGAGGACATTAACATTTGGTGGTATGGTAGCCCCGATTTTGAAATGTATGTACTTAAATGACCAACATAGGCAGAAATAAAGAATTTTCGACAAAAGAGAATACAAACATGGCTTAAAGAATAGGAACCATGGTCTCTTGTTCATATGTACGATGCAAACATTAATGGCATGGGACTATTTCTAATTTTAGTAGACTCCTGTTCAGCGTCACCTGTAGCTGTTAAATTTAAAGATGGAAAAATGACGATAATAAAGCAAATATTAAGAGTGATATTTTCTAGATATGTAGGAACATATAATATATATATATATATATATATATATATATATATATATATATATATATATATATATATATATCACATATATCATATATCACATATATCATATTTCAGATATGCCATATATATCATATATACCATATATATCATATATATCATATATCGTATATATCATATATATCATATATCACATATGTCATATATCAGATATGCCATATATATCATATATTATATGTACCATATATTTTATATAGCATATATATCATATATATCATATATCAGACAACGCACCAGAATTTTGTGATGAATATTTATATAATTGATTGAGACGACTTTGTTGTTTTCATTATAAATGGAACTGTAGATAGAATGTTGCAGTGTGTAAAAATGGGATTGTAGGCATTTCCCCCAAGTCGAGATGCTATAGACACTTAATTACCAAGGTTACTGCTTGCTTATAGGTTGATTGAAAATGAAAACAGATTGCAAAGCCGATATGCGTTAATGGGAAGTTAAACAAGATCTCCATTAACGCTATCTTACTCGACAAACGAAAATATGTGGTATAAAAAAGAGAAAGTAGCAAGTCCCGTGATTACTGATTTCATCATGCAAATTGGACGTAACACGGCCATCACACCAAAGAAAAGAAAAGCCTAATCACTCCTTATGACTAATTAACATCCAGATGTTTTGATGGAAGAAGATCTTGAAAATGAAGAAATGATGAGTTCTTCAGATCAGGATGATGTAACAAAAGACGAGCCTATGCATGATGCCTGTATTGACTCAGACACGGAAAAAGATGATATGAGACCAAGGTCTCCATTAAAAAGAACAGGACATAAAACTAAAAGGGGAGAAGAGAAAGGAGACTGTAGAAAAAGTTCAAGTTATACATCTTCATTTCAGAGAAGTGTAATGGGATTGGCAAATAGTATTTTACCCATTTGCATATCTTAGTTATGGGAGAAATAAAGTGTGGAGTACAGAGTCAGACGGGAGGAAGCTGACTACTAATCAGAAGTCGAAGAACAACAGCATGCAACAAAAAAAAAAATTCAAAGGTTAGATGAAATTCTTAATTAGTTGAAGAGTAAATTCATAAATTGAAAAAAGGGTGATTTTCAGAGTATTAGAATTCCTACAAGGATTCATTATTAACAAAATATGATATACAGATGACAGTGTTGATATCAAACACGGAAAGAAAGCAACAAAAGTTTCCGCAGAAGTCAGTGAAGGAAAGCCGGAAGAAAGGACTAAACACAAACTGCAATAAGACAGACTGCATAATTATCAGTAAAAGGAGAAGCCCAAAATGCAATTTACAAATCGGTGGTGTCAAAATCAAACAAGCGCAAAATTGTAAATATCTAAGAAATGTTTTAACAGAGGATGGAATGTGTCATACTGAAATCCGAAGACGCAATGGGATAGCCAAAAATGCATTCCAGAAGCTAAGCAGAGTATTAAGAAACAGGAAAACTTCGTTAGAAATAAAGAAAAAAGTACTGAACGGTTATGTGATATCTGTCCTCCATATAGGTAGTGAATGTTGGAGAATCTCCTCAAAGATGAATAAGAGACTTGAAGCAACGGAAATGTGGTTCTACATGAGGATGCTGAGGATACAATGGAGTGATGAAGTTTTAGAGAAAATGGAAACAATAAAGGAAACATATACTTAACATCAGGAAGAGACAGTTAAAATTTCTATGGGAACTAATGAGGAAACAAGGCTTGGAAAATTTCATACCCACAGGACAGATTGAAGGCAAAAGGGACAGAGGAAAACAATGTATGACGTACTTAGTGAACTTGAGAAAATTGATGGCTCAACAGAGTTTAAAGGAGATAACTAAAATATCATTTTTTAAGAGCTTCGAAGGACTGTAAATTGTGGAGGACCATGATCGCCAACGTCGTGAAGGGGACACGACACGTAAAGAAAATGGGAGAAGGAGACAAAAAGCATTTCCGTGTTATTGAAGCAGGTTGGTGCAATAGACAGTGTCTTGGAAGAAGAAATTGGTGAGCCGATTTTGAATTACAATCTGGTTCGTTTCATTCACTTACGCACAAATACCAAAGGCGAAGGTATGAATGCATTCCCCCCTGTCTATGGCTTAAATAGTAGGACGTGTATGTGAAAAAATCGTCATTATTCTTTAAAAAAATAAATTGTTAATGCAATATTCACACACACGCAAAAAAGAATTAATCTTACAATACTAAACTATGTTGTGTCTTTAAATAAACCACAAGGCTAATAAACCAAAAAAGAAACACATCACTCCTTAATACTGCTTGCCAAGTCACCAACTATACTTAATTATACTATATTTTTAGTATATTTTATTATTATATTAATGTTATTATCATAGTCTTATATACTAGTTTTAACCCATGAAAGTCCGTTTTCGGGTAGGAAGTGTTTCTGTTGCATTCTGGGATATTTTTTTATTTTTGTTTTTTTTTTTAAGTTATTTTAAACAACGTTTTAATGGCATTTGTTTTATTTTATTATATTTATGATATTCATTATATTATTGTCATTTATTTTATTTTTATTTTTTGATAATAACAATAATGTCCCTACATCACATCCCCACCGGAGCTAATCGGTAGTAATGGATGCCTATTTAAAATAGAAATAGTTATTGTTTTGGGGAGTAATGAACGCTCCACCCACCGGAGCGTGTAGTTGTGGTTTTTGATAATTGTCTTTGTTCAGCAGTTTGTTTCGATTATACCGGGGGAGGGGTTATAGAATGTTTCTTGCTGTGGATTTTCAGAGACTGAGCATTTTTCCGGAGGAATTTTCTATTATAAAGTATTTTTCATGTCTGGTAAAAAACTTTATAGGGTCCGAAGTAAAAAGCTTTAAGAAGTTACCTGATTCTATCTGTACTTATCCAGACATAGATTGAAGTATACAAGTTTTGTGGTATGAAAGATTGCTTAGCTGAGTGAAAACATCCTTCAGAAAGAAGCGATAGGTTCAGCTTAATCATCTCTTCGGAAAATTGTTTAATGTTTTCTTTATTTTTAATAGTGGAACTGCTATGTTCTATCAGTGGCTTTGGGAGTAATCATTTGGTTCCAGTCACAGCGATGTCAGGTGAAATATTGTCATCATTAAGTACGTTTCTCATTCCAAGAAGAACTATTGGTAGAGCGTTTATCCAGTTTTGTTTTCCAGCCGCTATGTATGTTTTTAGTATTCTACACTGGCACCTAATTATTCCATTATTTTTTCGGGGTGGTACGTGGTTGTATGGAGTTTGAAGCGAGAATCTTGGCTAGGGGATATCACCTTCACTCCCCTTAATCAGACCGCGTGGGACGGTTGGTAGATATCCTACTACTGGAGATTCATTGTGGAATTCCCTTGAGTCAATTCTAGCAGTTGACTACATCTTCTACGCGCCGCTGGCGAATCTTATATGCGTTGTTCTTGTCCTAAGTATTATCGTTCATTACCAACCTTCGTGTGATTATTCTATTCAGTAACCTTACCTAGGTTACAACAACAATAATAATAAAAATAACGAGAAAGCGTCTCACCTGCTACTGCATGCATCATCCCAAGGCAGAAGGTTATCATCTGTATGCCCCCCCAGTTCAACTAGAACAACAATTTGCATTCAACGATACCTGGAAACTACAGAAGACTGGATGATGATATATGTCAAAGTATATGGAAGGAATAAGAATCTTTATTCAGTAATAACGGAAGGCAACAATTTCTAAATGAATTGTAATAACTCTAAAAACGTAGCAAATACAATCGACCAGATACAGGAACAATGGCGGGATAAACCTATTCACGGTCCATATTCTGCTCGTACCAAAGAAGCTGATGTAGACAAACCCCGTACCCGTCAATGGCTACGTAGTCTAAGGTTAAAAGCTGGAACCGAAGGTTTTTATTTTGGCTGCACAGAAGAAATGCTTGCTAACTAGAAATTACCAAGCACATATAAAATGCAAATTCTGTAATAAATATCTATAAACAACTGGCAATCTTGTATCAGATTGCACGGTATTGGCACCAATTGAATATAAAACACGGTAGACAGAGTGGGCCAATATCTGCTTTGCAAAATCTACAACTTTTGCGGAAAGGAAACTGCGAGAAATTGGTATGAACACCACCCTGACCCGATTAC